>BQKN01060071.1:32951-63600 GCA_022839385.1 Asparagus kiusianus
TAATATCATGTTCAAGTAAGCTACCTTCTAATTTCTGAGTGCATGATGAAATACAGACCATCCACTCATCATGCTTGCAACTCAGCAATCATATCATTCAGTATACATATAATATATAGCTTAAAGACTAACTGAATTAAGTGAAAGTGAATGAGTAAAAATGATAGAAGGAAGTGACGGGTGTAAAAGCTACAAGCATATATCATCCACTAATTTCATATAAAAAAATCAACACTAGCAGAATAAAAATAAAGCATATTATTTATACAATCTACAAGCTGAGAACCATGCAAGCTTATAGAAATTCTCAAAGAAATGTTTCACATGAAATTGATTACAGATCAAATATAATGCCAACGAAATACAGCACCTTGCTACCATCCCTGATACACAAAATCCCTGGTTCTCAAAGAACTCATCTACACTGAATGAACCTATGGCTATGAGTAAACAACAACAAATTGTGTGAGTAAACAACAACAAATTGTGTCCATTCTGTGAAGCTTTCAAGCAATGGGAGATGCAGAAAGCAGCTGTAAATTGAAAGAAAAAGGCTAACAAATCAATGAAATGACGAGTGGTGTACCCACCTAAAGTCAATATATGCGATATAAAGATGTTAAATATGCTAGAATTCATATAAATTTACTTTTACCCTGAGATTAGTTACAAAGCAACATCCTTGGTACAGTCATCAAGAACAACACACTGCAGAATTGAGTTCTTCCTACGAAGTTAAGCCTGTCTAACTCAAGCAATACCTTACAATGTTTTCTACAGAGAACCAATTGCCTGTTTATTTACTTGTGGATACCAGGAATAAAGGTAGATATCTGTTCAAAGACGCTAGAAATGGGTGACCACGCCTCATTCCTACAACTAATATAGCTAGGTATCTAAATTTAGGTTCATATAGAAGTAGGATAGGCACTCTACAGGAGAGTAACCATGACAATATTCAGAATGGCCAAGTTTACAAACCAAAACCTAAATAATCATAAATCCTTAAGTAACATAATCAATAGATGACAGTGCTGCAGCGACGATGATAAGAAGGGGAAAAAATCATCACAGCTGTGAATGTTGTCCTTTTAGATTTAATGTGCATATCAAATTACTCATTCTATTCTGAGTTAATGGGGAACTCACAATTCAATCTGTGAAACAATTTTGCACAAGATTGCAAATTTCCCAAAGAAACCAGGTCGACAGTTGGGGTTTTTTGGCTGTTGTTGCCTTTGTATGTGTGCATGTTTGGGGGTGGGGGGGGGGGGTAAAAAAACCCACTTGCTTCCCTTCTTCTATTTTCAAGGGTATTTTGATAGTAAAACTTACCCTTTCTTCAGATTGTGCTTGTATTCACATAAATAGATAAGCTATCAAGATGAAGAAAACTCTATGATAATACACACTCACGCGTATAACACTCAGAAACCAATAAGCAATGTTGAAACGCATTAAGAGTTCCAACAAGGTAATCATGATGGTAGACAGTTCTATTAAAATGAAAACGGCCACTAATCATGAGTTCGCAACGGAAAAGCAACTTAAAAGAAACATCTAAGATCCAGCGACGAAGTAAACGATGATATAAATAAAGATGTTTCAACCATACATCAAAAGATAAAAAGAAAAACATAGTATGGGAAGGATAGCATCACATACCCCTTGGATTCTCTTTCCAGTCACAGGGCACCTTGGTCCTTTCGCCCTCTTCTTGGCAGTCTGGTAGGTAAGTTTCCCACCTACAACAAGATACAAGCCATCATATTAGGAATCACAGACAAGTTCAGACACAGCAAAGTCAGGATATGTTAATTAAGCTACATTATCCTTACATTAGTTTCTACAGTATTCCAATTACTCCATTTTGGTTGACAAGAACAAGCACAAAAAACAACAATTGACGACTTCATACATCCAATAAAAATGAAAACTATGGGTTCATTTATGAATAAATCAATTAGGACAAAAGCACATTTTTAACAAGAACTGCCAAGTAAGCTTCATTTGGGCATTAACTTTCCATCTAAAATTAAATAAAAATCACAGTTAATGTTAAAAGTAGACCAGGGTTCATCAGCATTAACACAACACACCCCGAGATCATCAAAATTGATAAAACTACATTTCAGAGAAGTTAAAGCTACGGCATATCATCACCCATCGTAAAAATATTTTTTTCAAAAAAAAAAACTTAAAGCAAACACCAAGCAGTCATCTTTTCGTACTAAACCCTAGTTCCGACCCCAAATCAGCCTAAAACCCTAGAATGAGAGAGATCTCGAGAGAGAGAGAGATGGTTACCAGGGGTTTTGACGACACGGGTCTGGTTCGATTTCGTGGCATAGCTGTGCCTCTTGCGATAGGTCAACCTCTGAACCATTTTTGAATCGCTTTCTCTCTCCTCTCCCTCTCTTTCTCTCTCTCTTTCTCTCTACGAGAAAATTCAGAGGAAGAAGAGGGCGGAGGCGAGAGCATGGGCATATAAAAGGCTTCTCCTTTAACAAACCTAGCCCTAGATCCGACGGTTGATATTAGTTGATTTTATTTGGACGGGCGAGATTGTTTTTGAGAGGAGCCGGGTCGTTTTATTTCCTGCTCATTAGTACGTAGGCCCAGTTCATACGGGCCTGAGTAAAAGCCCGTGGTGGCTGTTGATAGTGAATAAATATCATCACATGGTATAAGTACAAATATGTGTAGTGTAAATTGACAACAAAATGTGAAATAACAATTTTAGTAAACAAATTAAATTTTTTATAAATAAAAATGTTTCAATTTCAGTCTTTTGGTTATGACAGAATCTAGTTGTTGTTACACCCTTGAGCGGCTCTTTTGTTTCAACTCATTGGGTTGGATACCTTGGACAGGCTCGAGCCCAAAACCGTGCAGGTCACGACAGTTTCGGCCGCATTATATTTGTTTTTGAGTAGAGAGTTCCTATCTCTTTTTTGTCAAACAAAGCTTATCCATTCCATGGTTTCACGTTTTTAAACAATCAAAAATATATCTTGACTCGCTCTGATAATCTAAGCAGCGCTCTTTTTCTATATGATTTTTTAGGAGGAGAAGACTGTTTTCAAGTATGGGTGCATTCGGTCTGTATATGGCTCGGATGCGATACTCATCATATTCGCATGCACATATCAATCACGGATACGGATATATCTCGGTTAAAAAAATTCATATTACGAATACAAATATGCATGCAAACATACAAGCGGATATGCACGCTCATATAAACCGGATGTGAGAAAACTAGATAATATCCAAAAAAAAAAAAAATAGTTCCTGCGATACAAGAGAGTTCATTAATATGTTCGTTATACCTAAAAAGGTAAGATTAGATATATTGGTCATAAAAATCCACTAATTTAAGGATTAAAATTGTTGCAACAGTTTGACCAGTATATATCCATTCGAATATTTTGGATACGGATTCCGATATTTCACTACAAATCATATCCGTAACCGTGTCTTATTGGTTATAGATTTCTTCGAATACAAATATTTTGGGCACCCCTAGTTACAAGTCATATCTCCCATCGATTCTTTTCAAAAAACAATAAATTCCCCGAATTAATGCGATGTACATTTGTGATTGATCTTATTGTTTTGATTCCCCGTTTCTCTCCTAATAAATTGCACAAAGGAAAACGTATCAATTTCAAACAGGACCACAACGATATTGTTAAGCGATACAAACCGGGTATTGTCATTCTCATCCCCATTCATAATTCACTATTGCAACCAGAAAAAACTGCAGTCACATTAATGTCAAAAGAAATATATACGGGTGACATAACCTTAGCTTTTTCACTGGTCCTTCTCAACACTCATCATCTGCGCTTGACAGAACAGGAATAATAAAGGATGACAATACGTGTCCCCCTTGAGTAACGCTACATAGTCCGCATCAGTTCTTAATTGATATTTACGAGCCAAGCTCATGAAATTAAATTTAATCTTTTTCTGAAGAAAGTTCAACGCATTAAGTTCCACGAGATGAGGATGTGTCTTTTTGCTCGCGTCGGGTGACACGCGTAAGTTCCACGTGGAACTATTGTAGGCTCACGGAGATTAAGATGTATACTCAAAAATCAAAATTAGCGAAAGCGTATACTACTCTAGATGATCGAATGAAGAATATCACGCCATGTTTAATCTTAGCTTGTGGCGTCTTTAATTTTTACTCCCAATCGTCTAAAAATAATATTAAGGGGTGAAGAAAATGACCAACATGGAGGCAGATACGTTGACTGTTTTTCTGCAGATTGATGCGGACTCATTCCCCAAGTCTAGTCTTTCTTTCGGAGACTAGACTTTCTGGTAGGTGAGTGCATATAATGAGATCTCAGTTGGATTTCTAGAATTGCTTTGTGGTGGACGGTAGAGGCAGAAGTGATCGATGGACTCATGTTACTATGGCGCGATGAAATGGATGTGATTATTCGTTCTTTTTCTCCAGGGCACATTGACGCATCAGTTGTTGACTCAGCGGGAAGGAACTAATGTTTCACCGGGTTTTATGGCCAACCTTAGAAACACTTACGGTACCAGTCCTGAGATCTGTTGAGACGGTTGATGGGTCTTTCCTCTGAGTCATGCTTATGTGGATGTGACTTTAATACCATCACGAGCCCAGGGGAGAAGCTGGGTGGTAGACAGACGCATGTTTCGAGAATGCTAGATTTCCAAAATGTTCTGCTGCATTGTGAGCTACTTGATCTGGGGTATTGTGGGCACACCTTCACTTGGAAAAATCATCAAACTGGTACATCTCATATCCAGAAGCGCTTAGACAAGATGGTAGCTGACTCTGACTGACGTGACATATTTCCCACTGTTGAGGTACACCACTTGGATTTCTCTATTTCTGACTATCGTCCTATTATGTTATATTTTACTGCTCCTCACCCCCTTCCAGTTAGGCATGGTGGTCCTTCCGCTTTGAAGCCTTCTGGTTCAAAGAGGATGATTTGAGTGATATTATTAGCAGGGTCTAGCCTGGGATCTCCACACAACAGGGTCTATGTGAATCAGTTTGTCAGAAGCTAGGGTATTGTGCTACAAATCTCAATAGTTGGAGCAAAGAGCGTTTTGGTAGATGGAGGTATAGATTATCAGTTATTCAGCGAAAGCTCCGATCTCTCTACTATTCTCCTGATGTGGGGGATCGTATGGCTGAGATCCAAATACTTGAGAAGGAGAGGGAGGTTCTTGAGTATAGGGAAGAGAACTTTTGGTGACAGTGAGCTAGGGTTGATTGGCTCCGAGACGGGACCGTAACACCAAATTCTTCCATATTAGAGCTTCCACTAGGAGGAGGAAGAACTTCATTAGCCGTCTACATCATCCTAATGGTACTTGGGTGGAGGATCAGGTAGGAATTGCAACGCTTATTGAGGAGTATTTCTCAAAACTATTTTCTTCTTCCAATCCTTCAGAGGAGGTTTTGGCTGGGGTGGGTGGTGCTATCTCTTCTTAGCTTTCAGTGGATGACCTCCGGATTATTTCTGAGCTTTTTACAGGTGATGAGGTATGGGGTGCTCTTCGATCTATGGGCCCTTCTAAGGCACCCGACCCAGATGGCTTCCATGCATTCTTTTTTTAGTCTCAGTGGTCTGTTATTGGCTCAGATATTTCGGCTGTATGTTTAAAGACTCTAAATGGAGGCTCATCTATCAAGTCTTGGAATAAAACCAATGTAGTTCTCATCCCCAAAAAGGATTCACCTGAGACTGTGGCAGATTTTAGACCCATTGGTCTATGTAATATGGTCTACAAGATTGTCACGAAAACTATTGCTAATAGGCTGAAGCAAGTTCTTAGGGGATTGGATGCTTTCAGAGTGCCTTTGTCCCAGGGAGATCAATTCAGGACAATGTCATTGTTGCTTTTGAACTTCTCCACACATTGCAAAAAAGGAGACGGGATCAGTCTGGCCATATGGCACTGAAATTGGATATGAGTAAGACATATAATAGAGTGGAATGAGGGTTTATTGACAAGACCCTTCAGGTCATGGGATTTCGAGATCATTGGAGGCATCTCATCTTGGAATGTATCTCTACTTTCTCACTCTCTTTCTGCCTCAATGGGCAGATTGTGGGTCAGGTCATTCCTACTCGTGGTCTGCGATAAGGATGCCCACTATCTCCATATTTATTTTTTCTATGCACGGAAGCTCTCTCGGCATTGATCATCAGACAGGAGGAGAACAAGTGCATCAGAGAGTTATCTTGTTCACAGTCGGGGCCAAGGATTTCTTACTTGTTCTTTGCAGATGACTCTTTGGTTTTTATTCAGGCCTCCCAGGCCGCCGCACAGACTGTCCAGAATACTCTGCTACTATATTAGGCTACAACCGGTCAGAAAGTTAACTTTTAGAAGTCTGTCATCATCTTTATCCCCTATGTAGATGAGGATACTATGGCCTCTATTTTCTCTATCTTGAGACTTGATAGAGCTTAGTCACATGATCGGTACTTAGGCATCCCTTTGGTGGTTGGAAAAACCCATCATCAGACTTTTGCTTCAATCAGAGACTCAGTTTGAAAAAGAGTCCAAGCTTGGAGGAGGGCTCTTTTCTCAGCTGGGGAGCGAGAGGTTATGGTGAAAACTATTTTATAGGCGATCTCATGCTATGAGATGAGTATTTTTTGCATTTTAATTTCTTTGTGCAGGGAGATTGAGTCTATCATTATGAGATTCTAGTAGGGATCAACTTCTGGTGAGAGAAAGATTCACTGGGTTAGGTGGCAGAAGGTGTGTTGTGCAAAGTCAGAGGGTGGTTTAGACTTTAGAGATCTACAGATGTTTAATCAGGCATTGGTGGCTAAGAAGGCATGGAGAATCATTCAGGACCATTCTTCTCTGGCTAGTAGGGTTTTGAAGGGGAGTATTTCAGGAACTCGGACTTCCTTTTAGCTGGTGTCGGCCCTGGCTGTTTTATGATGTATCATTATCTAGGGGAGAGAGCTCCTGACTCGAGGTCTGAGATGGAGGATAAGTGATGGTCAGAGTATCTCTATTAGTGCTGACCCATGGATCCCAATACCGTTTTCTTTCAGGCTAATTACTTCTCCGATCGACCCTTCTAGAAGGATGGCTGAGCTGATCTCTGCTTCGGGTACTTAGAATCATGAGGTGATTTCTACTTCCTTTTGGCAGGTAGATCGGGAGGACATTTCATTTATCCCACTGTCGCCTTCTCCTGTTCCTGACAAACTCATTTGGCATTATGAGGATAAGGGATGCTACACAGTTAAGAGTGGATGTCGACTTCTTCGCCACACTATGCTTGATACTACTTCCACCTTGGATTCTAGGGTAACGAAGTGGTGATCCTTGATCTGGCATGCGGAGATCCCACCGAAGATTAGAGTGTTCCTTTGGCATCTGTTCTATGATGCTCTCCCCACCACAGCTGGTTTATCTCGCAGGGGATCTCTGTGCCCCCCAGTTGTCGCATTTGCTCTGCTGCCTTTGAGACTACCCTTCATACCTTCACTGTCTGCTCCTTTGATCGTTTAGTGTGGGAGTCCTTAGATCTTTGTGAAGTGATTAATGATTTTTGAGGCACGTCTTGTGATGATTTCCTTTTCCATCTCACTTCTATTTGCCCTGGGGACTCACTGTCTTTGGCTTTTACAACCATGTGATTTATATGGGGGAAAGGAATATGCGTTCTTATAGTGGTGGTGTTGGAGAGGCATCGGTCTTGGTGACTCGGGTTATCTGTTTTGTGGAGGAAGGGGATAGAGTTAGAGGTCTCTCACGTGATATTGTCACCCCTTCCAAATAGCCTTCTACTTGGTATCCCCCTGCTCCTGGTTTGATGAAGCTCAACACAGATGCTATTGTTCCTCTGGAAGAAGATATTATTGGTTTGGGAGGTGTTATTCGGGATCACCATGGATATGTGATTGGTTGCTACTCTATGGGGATCAGGGGTCCTGTGTCTGTGGATCATGCGGAGCTGTTGGCTGTCCTGGAAGGCATTCACTTTGTTCGGCTTATGAACTGGAGGATTTTAGTAGTGAAAATTGACTCTCTAAAGGTTATCTCCTTAGTGTACTCTCCTTCTCCTTTTGCTTCCTTATATCCTATTACAGATGAAGTTCATGCTGGTCTGACTATTACTGGCTGCTCTAAAGTTTCTTATGTAAGGCGCACTGGTAATGATGTTGCTTATTTCCTAGCTAAGTCGGTTGACTGTTTGCCCTCTTTTTTTGGTCTGTTTTTATCCCTTTATTTTCGAGACAGAGTGTTGTTAAGAACTTGACTGGTTAGGTTACCCTACCTACCTTTTCAAAAAAAAATGTAGCTGGCTACTAACTTGCGCCATATCCCAATTAGCTACCAATAATTTCATGATGCGCAAGACTTAGAACATGTTGGTTCTAATCTCATCCAAAGAAAAGATCTCCGACCTTCTAATTTATAAATCTTCATTTATTACCGAAATCTTAGGCTTGTAAATTAAAATGCGTCGCACGAGACCAACATGAGAGTTTTTATTTATTTATTTAGCTTGGTCGCTGCTATCTAAAGTCCATTAGCCGTAGATTGGATCATGTTTTTGTTGGATTTAAATCTAATTAAATCTATTTGTGGTCACATATTTTAAATCAGTGTGTGCTGTTATCTTTCAGTTGACCTGCATAAAGTGATCAATCAGGTAGTTTGAGTTAATGGGTATTTAAGTAAATCATGGGCGAATTGTGTAGATACCAGACTATAATTCTAATCTTATGAGGGGCTAAATTAGAAAATTATAAATCTATATAAAAGGGTTATGGTCCCTAATCTAAAGATTACATTCTCTATTCTCTAATCCCCATCTAAAGAGATATTCAAAAGACACATTTTAGATTAGAAGATCAACCCGATTCAGATCCATACTAAAATCAATATGGATTCAGGTATTGCTTCCGCTCATTGTTGTTGTTTAACCTTTATGATTTAATCATGACTAATTCCTACAATTGGTATCAGAGCTACCATGTTTAATTCTTTGAGATTTATGTTTAAGATTAAGAATTTGGGGGTTTTTTTATCTTAATTTGGCTTTATTAAGATTTGTGCACGTTTGGATGTGTGTGCATATATCATCTGTAGCATGAAAATTTCAATTTTTGATTCAACTCCGTTTGCTTTGGTTCTGTTCAACGGATGAACAGTGAAAGTTCATATTTTGGTTCGTTCTTTTTTGGTTTCTTGGATCTGGATCAAATTCTTGATCTAAATCATGTAAAATTTTTGTCAACTCTCAGTTGATGTATCAAGTTTGGGGATTAAAACTCAAAATTAAGTGCACATATATTTAATCTTTTGGGCATCGACCACTTAGCTCCTCGTCGGTGATGATCGTTGGCGGCCCCGCTGTCAAAGGAAGACAATGGTGGTGGCATCAGAAAGTCCTAGGGTTTCGAAACCCTAGGGTACGGGAGCTTAAGCGGTAGCAGCGATGGTTAACTTTTGAAACCCTAAGGGGTGGGAAAAGATCGTGCGTGAAAACGTGTAGAAATTAAGGAGGAGATTACCTTAATTTTAGGCGAGCTTCATGGATTGAAAGCTTCAGGGAACTTCAGTTCAATCCAAATGAACTCCGCATTCGTTCTCAAGTTGAACATTACATTCATTCTCAGGTAAGCCTCGTGCTCGATCCAAACGAACCTCGCGTTCGTTCTCAAGTCGAACCCCGTGTTCGTTCTCAATTCGAACCCTGCATTCATTCTCAGGTGAGCCTCGTGCTTAATCCAAACGAATCTCATGTTCGTTCCCAAGTCGAACCCCACGTTCGTTCTCAGGCGAGCCCCGTGCTCAATTCAATTCAAACGATAAGGTAGAAACAAGTACGCTGTTAGCTTGCTTGATCTCGATGAAGTATAAAGGCAAAGGAAATATCAGGGAGTACATTATGGAAATGTCGCATATTGCTTCAAAACTTAAGGCACTCAAACTCGACCTATGTGACGAGTTACTGGTGCATCTGGTTCTGTTATCTATTCCTGCACAATTCAATCAATTTAAGGTCGGTTATAACTGCCAAAAGAAAAAATGGACTCTGAATAAGCTCATTTCATACTATATGCAAGAAGAAGACAGGTTGAAGCAAGATAAAACTGAAAGTGCTCATTTGGCTTATGCCTCTAAGGATAAAGGTAAGAAAAGGAAGAATGATAATGAAGTTGCTAAGGGTCCTATTCAGAAGAAACAACATAAGGATGGTCGGGGTTGTTTCTTCTGTAACAAGTCTGGACACGTAAAGAATGATTGTACCAAATATCACGCATAACGTGCTAAGAAGGGTATGTTCCTTACTTTAGTTTGTTCTGAGGTTAATTTAGCTTTAGTACCTCGAAACACTTGGTGGTTAGACTTTGGTGCTACTACTCACATAAGTGTTTCTTGTTGAATATCATGTCTCCATGATATTATTTTGATGATAACAATTTATACTATGTGTGTTATACAAATACACTAACTTTTATATGCAGATTTCAACATCAAATATGAACAAGTGCAAGATGAGTTCAAGGCATTATTAAGTAAAGAAGATGAAGAACAAATACATGAATGTAATTTTTACATTTTTCTTTACTAAGAAATTTTGTACAAGCCTTGATCACTCACACACACACATAAAAATTAGAACACACTAACACAGGCTTAGTGTGTTGGTTAACAATAGAAATCACCTATGTTAACCATTAGAGTATTTAGTTAATCATTGAGTCTAAAAATATTTCATACATAATATTTTTTACCCTTAGTAGTCGACTAATTAGAATAGTAGTCGACTATTGAAGTCTGAGTTTAAAATATAAGTTTCTATAAAACTACAGAGTAGTCGACTACTAAGGATTATAGTCGACTACTCAGCTTTGAATTTTGATTTACAAAACTTCTATTTTATAGAGTAGTCAACTACAAGTAATTATAGTCGACTACTGAGCTTTGAAATTTATTTTACAGAATGTTTGTTTTACAGTATAGTCGACTACTAACAATTATAGTCGACTACTGATATTTTATTTTTGTTTTCCAGACTTTCTGTAATACAGAGTAGTCGACTACTAAGAAGAATAGTCGACTACTAAGTTTTAGTTTCTAAATTCCAGACTTTCTGTATTACAGAGTAGTCGACTACTATGCATTATAGTCAACTACTAATGCAGTTTTTATGAACGTTAATGTTTGAATCATTGACAGTTTATAGCTGTTTTTAAACATTTTTAAAGTTTAAAAACTTGTCTTTTCAAGGGTTATAAAAAGGTTATATGTTCAGAAAAATGGCACATTTATCATATACCTACAAGCTTTGATCTTTGTGCATTTTTCAAGAGTTAAAAAATTCAGATTTTGCTAAAAAGCTTGTTTCTGAAATTGCCTTTGATCCTCAATCAAAATACATATTATTTAGGAAATTTTTAGAGGTTAAAATAATTCCTAAGCCACTGCTACACAACACTACAAATCAAGGCTTATAGGAATTGAGTTGTTTGATTCAAGGAAAGTTCTCTCGGTTTGAGAGAGGTAGATCTCTTGGTTTAGAGATTGAGGTGTAATTGGCAAGGTATTGTCAATTGGTGTTGCAATTTGCAGAGACTTGTAAATTGGTCAGGTTTGATTTTAATTTTGTACTTGATTCAAAGTTATAGTGAAATCTCAAGCGGGGTTTGCTTGGGGACTGGATGTACACCGGATTGGTGGAACCAGTATAAAATCTCTTATTTGTGATTGTGATTTTCTGAGATTGTTGCCATTCTTTATTGCAATTTATTATCTACTTTGTATAAATTTTAAAAAAACACTATTCACTCCCCTCTAGTGTTCTAGTGTATCTATTTCAGATCATACTTTTGGTATCAGAGCAAGGTTAAAGATGGCATCAATAAATACATCACAATTCAAAGAAGGTCATTCTACAAATCGTCCATCAATGTTTGATGGATTGAACTACAACTATTGGAAGTCCCGAATGAAGATTTACCTTCAATCAATTGGATACGAACTTTGGAACATTGTGGAAACGAAATACGAGAAGCCAACAACTCTATTTTCAGAATGGACTACTTCACAAAGAAATAATGCAAATTTGGATTCTAAAGCAATGAATGCATTGTTCTGTGCACTTGACAAGAATGAGTTCAATAGGGTGTCAACGACCACATCTGCATATGATATTTGGCATACACTTGAGGTAACTCATGAAGGTACAAATTAGGTTAAAGAATCTAAAATTTTTGTTCTTGTATACAGATTCGAATTATTTAAGATAAAGGAAAATGAGACAATTGGAGAAATGTTCACAAGATTTACCGACATCACAAATTCTCTCATTGGTCTTGGAAAAACATACACTCAAGTGGAGATGGTAAGAAAAATTCTCCGATCACTCAATCCACAATAGGAAAAGAAGGTTACCGTAATCGAAGAAACAAATGATTTGTCAACACTTACGGTTGAGAACCTTATCGGAAACATCATGGCTTATGAAGTTCAAATTAAAGATAGAAAGAACGATGATGAAACAAAGAACAAGAAAACGCTTGCATTCAATACTACTTCCGATAAAGAAGATTCGGATGATGAAGAAGAAATGAGCATGTTTGCACGTAAATTTTGAAAATTCATAAAATAAGGTAAGTACAAATCAAAAAGTTCAAATTTAAATAACTTATTTTGTTTCAAGTGTAATAAACCAGAGCATATGAAGAAAGATTGTCCTTTGTTGAAGATTAAGCAAAAATTAAATTATTTCAACAGCTTCAATAATATTCAAAACAACAAGAAAAGGAAAGTCATGGCGGTTACTTGGGATGATAGTGATGATTCATCTTCGGATGAAGAAATTGAAGAAAAGGAAAGTGCTCATATGTGCTTTATGGCACAAGATGAAGTAAGTGACAATGAAGAACTTTTAGATGCTTTTAATGAATTATATGAAATTTTTTAAGATTAAAGGCTTCACATAATTTTCTTAAAGGAGAAAATAAAAGATTACATGAAGAAATTTTAGATTTTAATTCATCTACAAATTCTAACTCTCAAGTAATTAATTTGAAAGAAGAAAATTATTTCTTGCTTAAAGAAAATCAATGTTTATCCAATGAGAACGTATATCTAAAATCAGAATGTAATAATTTAAATTTTCATATTAATAGTTTAGATAAAATTATTTCTTCTATTAAATTAAAATATGATGATATATGTTTAAATGTTAGTAAATTCAATAAAGGTAAAGAAAATCTTAATAAAATACTTTCTTTTCAAAAAGAATCTCAAAAGACAAAAGATTTAGGTTTTCAAGTTAATAGAAATATATCTAAGAAAACCATTTTTTGTAAAATCTTATTGTAATATAAATGATGATATATGTAAAAAAAAATTAAAATTCTTTTCTATTTGGGTGCATAAAGAATTAACTTCATTACATAAAATTTTTTATATTTCTGATTATATTAAAAATGTTTGTTTATCAACTAACTATTTAGGCAAATCAAAGTCTTCATGGGTTTGGTTTCCTAAAGGCTAATTTTATGGACCCAACATAGCATGGGTACCAAATTTGTAAATGTTTATCATTTCAGGTACCCAAGAAAGATAAGTAGATTTTGGATAGCGATTGTTCCAAACATATGACTAAAAACATATAATTGTTGTCATCTTTTCAAAATAAGGATGGTGGTACCGTCACTTTTAGAGATAACAACAAAGAAAAATTTATTGGTATTGGAATTATCGGTAATCCAAATAAACCTTTTATTGACAATATTTTATTAGTTGATGGTCTTAAACATAATTTGCTTAGTATAAGTTAACTTTGTGATAAAGGTGTTAAAATTGTTTTTGAAAAAGAATCTTGCTTGATTTATGACATAGATTTAATTACTATATTATTTAAAGGATATAGAAAAAATAATATATATGTATTATCTATGAATAACATTTCTAATGAACATTGTCTTATTGCATCTTCTAACGATTCTATTTTATGACATAAATGTTTTGGACATGTTAATTTTAAACATATTTCTAAAATTTCTAAAAATGATTCAGTAAAAGGTTTACCTAAGCTTTCTTATAAAGACAATTTTTGTGATGCATGTCAACAAGAAAAAATGCATAAATCTTCTTTCAAATCTATAAATTTAATTTCTATAAGTAGACCATTAGAATTAATTCATATTGATCTTTTTGATCCTTCTAGAGTAGCATCTTTGAATAGTAGTAGATATGTTTTTGTTCTTGTTGATGATTATTCAAGATTTATGTGGGTAATATTTCTTAAACATAAAAACGATGCTTTTAATGAGTTTCCATATTTTGCAAAAGAATTCAAAATAAAAAATCACTTTCTATTATTTCTATTCGTAGTGATCATGGAGGTGAATTTGAAAATGAATTATTTGAAATTTTTTGTGATAAACATGGTATTTCACATACTTTTTCTTTTCCTAGAGCAGCTCTACAAAATAGAGTTGTAGAAAGAAAAAATAGAACTTTATAAGAATGTGTTAGAACCATGTTATGTGATAGTAATTTACCAAAGCATATTTGGGCAGAAGCTGTTTCAACAGCATGTTATATTCTAAACAGAGTTTTATTAAGACCTATTTTAAAGAAAACATCTTATGAATTATTTTATGATAGAATTCCTAAAGTCTCTTATTTCAAAGTTTTTGATTGTAAATGTTTTATTTTAAACACAAAAGATAACTTAGATAAATTTGATTCAAGGAAAGTTCTCTCGGTTTGAGAGAGGTAGATCTCTTGGTTTAGAGATTGAGGTGTAATTGGCAAGGTGTTGTTAATTGGTGTTACAATTTGTAGGGACTTGTAAATTGGTCAGGTTTGATTTTAATTTTGTACTTGGTTCAAAGTTATAGTGAAATCTCAAGCGGGATTTGTTTGGGGACTGGATGTACACCGGATTGGTGGAACCAGTATAAAATCTCTTGTTTGTGATTGTGATTTTCTGAGATTGTTATCATTCTTTATTACAATTTATTATCTACTTTGCATAAATTTTTAAAAAACACTATTCACCCCCCTCTAGTGTTCTAGTGTATCTATTTCAGATCCTATATTTCTATGCAGCGCTTCCTGAGCTACCTAAAGCCAAGTGATGTTGAAAGACACATCTTTGTGGGCAACGAATAATAGGTAAATGTGGAAGCAATTGGGCACTTTAGGTTACTGTTAGGAACTAGTTTATATTTGGATTTAAAAGATACTTTTGTAGTACCGTCTTTTAGACGAAATTTAGTTTTAGTTATTGTATTGGACAAATCAGGATATTCTTATTCATTTGGAAACAATTAATTCAATTTATCTTTTAATTCAATTGTTGTAGGATCTGGTTACTTGAGTACTTATGACAACCTACATTTGCTTGATATAATTGCTTCTTATAATGAATCCTTACATGTGGAATCACGTGGTACTAAGCTTAAATTAAATAAGGAAAATTCGGCGACATTATGACATAAATTCTTAGGTCATGTCTCAAAAGGTAGAGTTGAGCGTCTTGTGTCTAATGACATTTTGGATTCCCTTGATTTTTTGGATTTTGACGTTTGTGTTGAATGTATCAAGGGAAAATAGATCAAAGTTAAGAGATTATGTGCCAACAGATCTTTGGATGTCTTAGAATTGATACATACAGATATTTGTGGACCATTCCCTACGACATCTTGGAATGGTCAATAATATTTTATATCATTCATAGATGATTACTCACGTTATGGATACCTATATCTCATTCATGAAAAATCCGAGTCCTTGGACATGTTCAAAGCTTTTTAAAGCTGAAGTTGAGAATCTACTCAACAAAAGAATTAAAACCATTAGATCTGATCGTGGTGGTGAGTACTACGATATATATGATGGTTAAGGTAAACAACATTCAGGACCATTTGTTAGATACCTAGAAGAATACGGTATCGTCCCACAGTACACCATGCCGGGTCACCTAGCATGAATGGTATAGCTGAAAGACGAAATAGGACTCTTAAGGATATGGTAAGAAGTATGATTGCTTATTCTTCTTTACCAGAATCACTTTGGGAAGAAGCACTAAAGACAACAGCTTATATTCTGAATAGAGTACCAAGTAAAACAGTTGCTAAAACACCTTATGAGTTTTGGACTGGTCGAAAGCCCAGTTTAAAGCACTTACACATTTAGGGATGTCCAGCTAAGGCAAGGCCTTACAGGCCAAATGAAAAGAAATTAGACTCCAAAACAGTTAGCAGCTACTTTATTGGTTATTCTGAACGCTCTAGGGGCTATAAGTTTTATGATCCCACACTCATGAATATTTTTGAGATGGTAACAATAACATTCTTTGAGGATGTTGAGTTTGGGGGGAGAAATAAGGTTAGATACATTGCTTTTGAGGAGGAATTAGCTTCAGACCCAATCCATACAGTCACTTTTGACAATATTCCGGTTCCTATCACTAGTAAAAATTCACGTATCCTAGACGGAATATTCTAGACGGAAATTTTTCCGTCTAGAATGTATTAAACTAGACGGAATATTTCCGTCTAGAATATTCCGTCTAGGATAAAACATTCTAGACGGAAATTTCCGTCTAGAATAGTATTCTAGATGAAAATTTTATTTTTAATTTTTTTTAAAAAAATCCTAATAACCTAGACGGAAATTTCCGTCTAGTTTACGTGGTCATTTAAAAAAAAATTTAACCCGTCAAAAACCCCGCCGCTGCTCTCCGTTCCCCCCACCCCCAATTTTCATCCCAAAAAATCGAAATTTCCTCAAAAATTCCCAAATTCTCTTCCCCAAGGCCAGAACTCAAAAATCCCATCGTTGCCTCTCCCTCTCCTTCGAGATCGCCGTTCTGTCGTCCTCGTCGTCCCGTCGTCCTCGTCGGCCCGTCGTCGCCTCCCCCCGTGATCGCGTCCGCGCCCTCCCTCTCATTCGACAACGCCGCCCCTGTTCGCCGTCCCGTCGTCGCCTCCCCCCTCAGCTCATGCCCGCGCCCTCCCTCTCCTTCGACATCGCGCCCCGTTCAACACACTCGTCGTCCTCCCCGCCGTACCGTCGTCCTCCTCGCCTACCCTGTAAGTCCTCAAAACCCTAACAACCTTTAAGCTACTGATTTTAAAGCATGGGTAGGAAAAGAGAGCACAGATGCAAGTTAGGACCCCGTAGCGTAACAATGAATCATATCGCCGCGGTGATGACAACATTAATTATTCTTGAATGTATTGATTCAGCAGAACTATGTATTTGTCAGCTAATAATGATCTACAATTGAATTAGAGCAAAATGCATGTACTGCGTTTTGTCACAAAATTCCTGCTTCGGATGAAGAATCGACATCCTGTGCTCTTGCATTTCATCACCCAGCCAATCACCTATCCAACAATCAGAGCACCAGTCATTAGAGCAGGATGGGTCAAATTTCATTCCATTAATTGGTGCAAACAGATAAAGTGAATTACATAAAATGAAATAGCTTTTGATATGATCTCTCTAAATAAAGGGTAAATTGCATAAACTCCACCTAAGGCTTTAGAGGTGACAGTTTTACTGCTCCATTTCAGTTTCTTTAAATCTAATTTGGATGTAAAATATACTAAATCAGTAATAGAACATGAGTCAAGTGGCAACTACCTCATAAATTAAATAAAATCAACTTCCTCCTTTTATTGAGCTGGAACTGTTTCTGGTTCTTCTCTATTATTCTTATGTTTGTCATGTTCTTTTTTATTTATTGTCTAACAATTATTCTTTTCCATTCAGTGTAAAAGTATGGGAGGTAGAAATAATGTTTTGACTTAGTCAAAAGAATTGGGTATGCTTCTAACTATCCCATTTATGTTGCTGAAGCTATCTTTATGTATCCTCTGCAGTACTGCATTAGAATTCTCCAATTGTGTTTCTTGTGTCATGATGAGTGCTGTTTTCTTGCAATGACATTTCCTGAAATTTGAATACTACGTTCTAGGTGCAATGCATTGTGTCAACAGAAGAGTGGGAGGAGTTCATGTCTTTGTTGAGAAAGCCACTGCCAGCTGCATTTAGAATCAATTCTAGGTAATTTGTGTTGTAAGCACATCTATTATTATCATAGCCATTCTTAACAGTGAATTATTTCGTAATCCGGTTTAATGAAATTGAAGTTTTAATCTATGAGTTTGCTATATATTGCTAATGCAGTGTTGCCAGGTGCCGACATCTGAATATAAAATATACTTGTGGATTTTCTTGGAAAAGTTCATACCATCATCTTTTTTGCTTAATTCGTTGTGTTATCCAGTGAGTGCCAGTTTTGATTAATTTAAATTATAGTGCCCAGTTTTATCAAGACGTCCGAATGCAGTTGGAAAATGACTTCATGAAATCCCTGGAGGCGGAGGTATTCTTCCATGTTGCCTGTCTCTGACTTCTGTTTTACTAGTTCTAACTTTTACTCATTCGTTGCGCTTATAACCATTCTTTTTATTCCCATCGCTTATTAGGCTAATAATGAGCATGAAAGTGAAGCTATCAGACCATTGCCATGGTATCCTGACAATCTTGCTTGGCATTTGAATTTTTCCCGGATGCAGCTACGGAAAAACCAAACACTTGAGAGGTAATTGGCCTTGTCCATTAATTTGATGTGTTTTTCTTCTCTATCTTCTTATCTTTCTTTTAGGTTCCAAAAATTAAATAATGTTGACAGTTGAGCTTCTCAAAATTGATCTAAGTTCTAAAAGTGAGCTATTTAATGTGCAAAAGCTTAAAAGGTGATGACATCGATAGCATATTAACACTGTAAATGTTTTCTTTCATTGTATTTTTCTTTCCATTTCCTTTGCTTTTGTAATTTCTTTCCATCACTTTCTTTGCAACCAGATACAATCTTACGCTTACAATTTTTTTTCCCATTTTTCTAATCTTCTTACCAATATATCTTTGGTGGTGTGCATTTTGAAACATAACATTTCTAATAAGACCACGTTAATATATTCAGTGGAAGTTTCTTTTAAACTAAGTTTGCAGTTCGTTATCTGTTAGTTCATGTTTATTTTGTTGCTTAATCCCAGATTCCATGAGTTCTTGAAGCAAGAGAATGAGGTTGGTAATATTACCAGGCAGGAGGCTGTTAGCATGGTGGGTATCTCTTTCATGTGATGTGTGTGCAGTGTGTTTGGGGTGGGTGGGTGCGTTGTGGATGCGTGTGTACATGCATGCATGCATTCATGCATTTCTATCTTACAAAGCAGCAATCTAAATGCTTGTGTGGAAAATGGATTGCATTTTTATCTTACAAAGCCTGGATATTGTGTTTCAGGCATTTGAACATGTTGGCTTTTGTAAAGATTCTACAGAAATTTGACAAGGTATTTGTATATCATTTAGTTATCGTCTATGCACCATTCAAATTTGACATTGAATAAATTAGTTCCTCAATAAGTTGTATCTATTGCATGTGTTATAGAATTTGTTAATATGGACTAACAACTTCTATTACCTATACTCTAATAAGAGTTCTCCTTGGTTGTTTACATTTCAGGCGGAGGTGGAGGAACTTACTGGAGGAAAACATTTTCATGAATAGGAAAACATCTTCCTCTATGGCTGCAACATCTTCATGTGGAGGAAAACACGGATAAACTGTAGCTTTATTTTCAAGTTTGCCCCTATGAAAGAATTAAAGTATAGGGATGTTTTCTTGATATGTACTACTTCAATGACTACAGTAGTGGGAGTTATATTTGCCCACTTGATATGTACTACTTCAATGACTATATTAACTAAAAACTCGAGTATCTTACTTGCAAAATTGATCTGATTTTTTTGCTTAATGTAGGTTCCCAAAAATGTACAAAGTAGGTTCCAATTTTGCATAATAATGTAATGCTCACTTTGCAACTCAACGCACAAAAGTAGATTCTGCAAAAAAAAAAAAACTACTGTAGCATAGTATCCTAGACGGAAATTCCGTCTAGGATGCTTAATTTCCGTCTAGAATGTTTTTTAAAAATTAAAAAAATAAAAAATTTTTAAAAAATCAAATTCCGTCTAGAATGAGCTTCCTAGACGGAAATTCCGTCTAGAATACTTATTCTAGACGGAATTTTTTCCGTCTAGAATAATTTATCCTAGACGGAAATTCCGTCTAGAATAATCCGTCTAGGATGTATTCTAGACGGTTTTTAATTCCGTCTAGAATATTCCGTCTAGGATGTATTCTAGACGGAATTTCCGTCTGGATTAATCTTTTCCAGACAGAAACTAACTAGACGGCTATTCCAGACGGAATTCCGTCTGGAATAACTATTGTAGACGGTTTTGTTACTATTCCAGACGGAATATTCCGTCTGGGATGCCACCGTTTGTACCAGTGTATACCTGTTGTTGATCAAGAAGTGAATCCGGAACCTCAAGATGATAATGTTGAACAACTCCCTGTTCTAAAAAAACAAACTCAACAACCTCAAGAACCAATACCATTAAGGAGATCTACGAGAGAAAAGAGAAATGCTATTCCGGATGATTATATTGTATTTCTCCAAGAACATGAGGAAAATAATAGAATGTTGGAAGATGATCTAATCAACTTCCTTCAAGCCATGAAAAGTTCTAACTCTCAAAAGTGGATTACTGCCATAAATGAAGAGTACAAGTCTATACAAGATAATAAAGTTTGGGAACTTGTCCCATTGCCAAAAGGTGCAAAACCAATTGGTTGTAAATGGATATTTAAAACCAAGCGGGATGCAAATGGTAATGTGGAGAGGTATAAGGCACGTCTTGTAGCCAAAGACTATACTCAAAAGGAAGACATTGATTATACAGAGACTTTCTCTCCAGTTTTATCGAAAGACTCTTTCAGAACAATCATGGCATTTGTTGCTCACATTGATCTTGAGTTACATCAGATAGATGTTAAGACTGTGTTTCTCAATGGAGACATTAATAAAATGATCTATCTGGTGCAACCAGAAAACTTTGTGTCAGAAGATTCAAAGAATATGGTTTGTAAATTAAGAAAATCTATCTATGAACTCAAGCAAGCTCCTCGTCAATGGTATCATAAGTTTTAACAAATAATTATCTCGTTCGGTTTTGAGATGAATATTGTTGATGATTGTGTATATCACAAGTTCAGTGGGAGTAAGTATATTTTTCTGGTTCTGTATGTCGATGACATATTACTTGCCACTAATGATATAGGTATGTTGCACGAAACCAAGAGATTTCTATCAAAGAGTTTTGAAATAAAAGATCTTGGGGATGCCTCTTTTATATTAGGAATCCAGATACATCGAGATCGTTCTCGCTGTATACTTGGATTATCACAAAAGAGCTATATCGATAAAGTACTCAAAAGGTTTAGTATGCAAGATTGCAGACCAGGAGACATCACTGTTGCTAAAGGAGACAAGTTTAATCTCAATCAGTGCCCTAAAGGAAACCTTAAAATTTAGGAAATGCAAAAGATTCCTTATGCTTCGGCTGTAGGAAGTCTAATGTATGCTCAGGTGTGTACGCGTCTGGATATTGCGTACATTGTTAGGATGTTAGGCAGATACTTAAGCAACCATGGTATGGATCATTGGATAGCAGTTAAAAGGGTTATGAGGTATCTTCAGAAAACAAAAGATTATATGCTCACATACAGAAAATCAGAACAGTTGGAGGTCATTGGGTACTTTGTTTCTGATTTTGCTGGATGCCAAGATAGCAGAAAGTCTACATTATGCTATATTTATATGTTAGCAGGAGGAGCTATATCATGGAAAAGTATCAAACAAACACTCGTAGCTTTCTCCACTATGGCAGCAAAATTTGTAGCTTGCTATGAGACATCAAATCATGGAATATGGTTGTGAAATTTTGTTTCTAGACTGCGTATTTTAGAAAATGTTGAAAGACCACTAAGGTTATTTTGTAACAATAAATCAGCTGTTATGCATTCCAATAACAATAGGAGCTCAACTGAGTCAAAACATATTGATATTAAGTTCCTGGTTGTGAAAGAAAGGGTGCAGAGTGGACAGATATCCATAGAGCACATTAGAACAAACTCTATAATAGCAGATCCTCTTACTAAAGGATTGCCACCCAAGGTATTTCATGAGCACATTACTCGTATGGGTGTGGTGTTATTTGAGGATATTATGATTTAGTGGGAGTTTGTAATTTTTATTTTGGTGCTTTATGTTCGGTTGTATTGTTTGATCAGAATAAATTAAGTATTCAGTTCATACACTCTGTTACATTATATTTGGTTTTGACCTCACTAAAGTAGGAACAGTTGAAAATAAACATGTACTGATCACATTGCATGTAATTTTTATGCTGCACATCCATGATTGATCTATGTCATTTGATTGTATTGGTATATGTGACCATTGATGAGTTTAGTCACGATAAATGTGATGAATGTCGCTTTGATCCTATATTGATACAGTCAATGGACGAGATTGTTTGGAAATACCCTTATTTGTGATAGCAATTTTTAAGCTCATAAGGTTATACACACTTTAAGGAAACATATGGTGCTCAAGTGAGAGATTATTTGATTTAAATCTAATTAAATCTATTTGTGGGCACATATGTTAAATCAGTGTGTGTTGCTATCTTTCAGTTGACATGCATAAAGTGATCAATCAGGTAATTTGGATTAATGAGTATATAAGTAAATCATGGGCTAATTGTGCAGATACCGGACTGCAATTCTAATTTTATGAGGGGCTAAATTAGAAAATTACAAATCTATATAAAGGGGTTATGATCCCTAATCTAAATGTTACGTTCTATATTCTTTAATTCTCATCTAAAGAGATGTTCAAGAGACACCTTTCAGATTAGAAGATCAACCTTATTCAGATCCGTGCTAAAATCAATATGGATTCAGGTATTGTTTCCACTCATTGTTGTTGTTTAATCTCTATGATTTAATCACGATTAATTCCTACAGTTTCTTTCAAGTAGGACTCATGTTTTCAATTTTATCTTTCGGTGTATTAAAATTATATCCATCTTATGTATTACTCGCATTTCAATTAAATCTGTTACTAACAACATAAATGAACATATTTAAGATTTCCAATGGTCACCCCATGCCTCATGAACAAACAAAAAGAGGGCCACTTATGCACAAAATTGATTTAATAGATCCAGCTCTTACAGTAGATTTCCATTTCTTTGCATTGAATGAGAGGTCCCATGCCCTAAAACTGCAGGAGTCATGGCCGAGAGAACTGGCCGTCTTCTACCGTCTAATCTCCCATAGTTTGCCACATCGCATAAAAAATGAATGTACACATAATACCTTCTCTGTACCAAAGTCATCATTCACATTGAAGGCGACAAAGTTCTAGTTTATCCAATAATTCACTCCCATGCAAGAGAACCTTCTGGTATCATGTTAGAAACCCAAGATTTTGATGGAGGAAATTGAATCCAATTTAGAGTTAATGCGTCTTAAACAGATATTGTATATCAATTTTAACCTAAAAGATACAGCTATTAGGTATCGGCCTTAACTCTTTTTTTAAACTCATTACTCCTTATTATTCTACAAGAGGTGGGACAATTATCTTAATTTGTGAGTATAGTTCAACCTTCAACTATATATACTTCAATCTTCCACGAGGTTTACTAACTTTTTGCACTACTGTGGGCTAATAGCAAGACCATGAATCCAGCGCATGGCTAAAAACATCTGTAGGATCTTCCACCACTTCACTCGTGGGGGCTAACTAGACTAATCTTATTCCTATGGGCATCCATTGTTTCACTGACTGAAGCCTATGTGTATCCGTGGTTTCTCCCGACACCTTCAAACTATGATATCATTGGGGATTGTTTTTTGGGGTTGGTGTATGTGCACGTGTGTGCGCGTGGGTGTGTGTGGTGGGGGGTGGGGGGTAATCTAGCCTAATCTAGAGTTAATGAGTATTAAATAGAGGCTAGAAATTAATTTTAACCCAAAATATATAGTTACTATGTATTTTTCCTAACTTCTTTTTTAAACTCATTAACTCTTTTTTTTATAAGACGTGAGACTATACTCATATATTAATATCATTAACAGTTTCTACATTACAACTCTACAATTATAGTTACGATGAAAGTTTATAATTTTTATACTCTGAAAATAGTGTAATACAAGATGAACTTATTTGGACTAGTTTTCTTGGTGTTCACACTGACAAAAGTCCCAGACGAGATATATCACAAGCAAAACTTCACTATGAACTTCCATGCAAGGATTGGCCTAAAGCTTACACATGCATACAAATCAATCAATACAGAGGGCCCCTCACGGTTGAAGATTGGCTTAAGAGTTTCTTATCGTGATAGAATAACGTTTGAGTGGAGATTTATATGACTAGGCCCTCTTATTTTCACATATAATATCATCTCATGCAAGTCCAAGTATTCTCTCTTTCAATTTTAATATTGTTGTCTTATTGGCTAAAGCAAAAGAATTGGTCAAAATGCCGACAATTTCGCTCTTATTCCTTTCCTTGTCTCCTAATTAATTTCTATTCTCAAGCCGCCAGCAAATAAATTTGTCAATTCTTGGCGAAAAGATCGTGTAAGGTTGAAGAGTGACACGGGAGGGATATTTTTTTTACAGTTGTACCGTGCACTATTGTGTTAATAGAAAGAGTTTGATGGTTGTGAACGGTCCATCTAGCAAAATGAGCTATCAAAAGATTGTTGTGTGAGATCCATGCTTTTTGATATGAATTTTTTGATGGACTTTACCACATGCTGTCTCTGTTGTGCGCAACGGAAATTTCGGCAGAGTTTCTGGTGCACAATAAGAGAGAAAGATCGATAAGAATTATTGTTTCTCAAAGGGAACAAGAATCTGAAGCCTAATATCCTATCAAAGTGGAATATTAGCTCTTCCTCTCGTCAGCTCTAGGACTGCGCGTCGAGGGATCCTAAAAGGTATTACAATGGCCACAAACTCAAACAACCAATTTTACGTGGTTCGGCAAACTGCCTACGTCCACGGGGCAAGGAGGGGGAGATCTACTATTAGAGAGAAAATACAATAGGTTTACAATCTCACAAACTAAAACCTCAAACTAACTCTCTAATCTCTCACAGCCACCAAATAGGATTTTTCTCCTCTGCACGAAGCCCAAGCCTATGTGTTTTCCCCTCTGCCTGCGAGCAGCCGAAAACCACTTCTCCCCTAGGTGCTTGCACAACCTCTGACCTTTTGTTCCGTAGCCGCAAAAAGAATTTTGCAGCCAAAGCCTCATTGCACACCCAACGAAAAAACTAGGTTATTAGGGTATTTATAGCAGCTAAATCACCTTTCGGGTGGGCCTGCTAAAGTTCTCATCTCCTCACACGTTTTCCCAAGCTGCTGCCCACGTGAAGACCTTCACGTGAAGGTGGACCCCATTCACAATTCTCCACCTCGGTGAAGTTTTCCCAAAACTGAGCCGACACCAACCAAACCAAATGTCCCACTCGTTGCGTCCAGGGCGAAGTGAAACAATTCATGACAACAGACTCAATCCATAACAAGTCGAGAACCCAAATGAGAATGCAAACACTCTCCAAATGTCAGTATCAACTCACCAAATTGATCTCACCCCCATCAAAATCCAAACCCATCTGCATCATAAAGACTGCCTACGTATCCTCTTGCCCAAGGAATCAAGCCTCACGTAGTTCACTCAAATGGTCGCGAACGACCTCAATCAACTAGAAGAGTTCGCAACCCTTCTCCAATATCATCAACTTTGCGGCTGATAGCACCTCCAATGGCCTCAAACACCTCCACCTGAGGTGAACCAATGGCCATATCCAAACTATGTCTGCCAGCTGCACTCGTTTCAAAACCCAACTCATCATCTGCATCAAAAACCAAATGATCTCCAAGTCGTGTCACCTCAGCTAGAATCCCAAATAATGCAGTATGATCTGGAGTAATCTTCATCCAATGTGGAGTAGCATCAAACTCCACCCGCTGCGATACCTCTAAGGTCTGTCCAAAACTCTCCACCTACTGAGAGTCAATTGGCTTCCTCATCGAAACCTCAACCAAAGTGACACTACCAGACCTATCTTCCAATGGAGTTTTACCTCCAATCACAGCAGTTGACAACTCTATAATAGGATGACCCAAATATGTCGAAGCCTCAGTCCAGAAACTCTTCTGCAAACCATTACTCGACCACCAACATCGTTCCTCCTCCAGCAAGGCACGGTTCTCCAAATTTGTCACCCTATCTAGTTGCCCCAAGATTTCCTTTCCAACGAAGTGTCTCGAAATACCGTGAGCTCGGCTCCAATACAGAAATAGGTCCATCTTGTACCTCCCACCAGAATGGAGTACCTTCACCTTTCTGTCTATTACACACTTCTTCAATCTGTTGGATACTACTAGGACTTTCTCCAAAGGGGATTTGGTTGCAACCCAAACACGCCTAGAACAGTCACCAACAAAGAAAACCAAACGCCTATTACCTCCCAATGATGCCCCCTTGGAAGGCCCCCAAACATCCACGTGAACTCCTCTAGAACGACCCTTAGCACGGTGAATAGAGGTTCCAAACTTCACCTCGGTCTTCTTGCTCACATCAACATGTTCACTGGACTTCAAACTGCAGGTCTTCGCACCCTCTTTCAATCTATGCGAGGAATCAATACTGGAATGGCCAAGCCCCAAATGCCACAGTCTAGTCGAATCAACAGAAGTCGCCAGTTCTCCACCTGCCACTATACCTCCAGTCAAGTAATACAGGTTATTCCTCCTGACGCCCTTCATCACAATCCGAGAGTCTTCCATAATCTTGAGAACCATGTCCTCAATTCGAACATTCAGACCCTCTCCAACCAAAGCTCCAATTGAGATCAAGTTCTTCCTCAAAGAAGGAACATATCTCACATCATTTAACTCTCTAACAGTCCCGTCAAACAATTTTATGCGAATTCTTCCTATCCTAAGGATCTGGCATGCACGGTTATCAGCCATGTACACCACACCACTATCCAGCTTCTCAAAACAGGAGAACCATTCCCTTCTAGGGCACACATGATAGGTCGCACCACTATCCAACATCCATTTAGATTCCTCCGAATAGCTATCTGTAGGACTGATAGAAAGCGAATAAATAGAAGAGTCAGAATTATTACCATCTGATACGATGTTTGCTTCTGATGATGGCTGCTTCCCTTTTCCCTTCTGCTTATTCTTCATCCATTCGTCGAGCTTTGGGCGGTCTTTCTTCCAATGACCAGTCTCCTTGCACCAAGCACACTGATCTTTTCTAATTGTAGGATGCCCTACTCTAGACTGTGACTTCCAATTCTTCCGGTTCGGATTCTTCCCTCTTGCGACCAACGCCTCTGCTACCGACTCAGTCGAAGTCTTATTATCCTTCTTCCGAAGTTGATAATTCACCAGTGCAGCAGTGACCTCACTATACGAAAGGGACGCCTTCCCATTAATCAGAGTAAGGACGAAGGTCTCATATTCCTCGTCGGGCAAGGAACTCAACAATAGCAACGCCTTGTCCTCATCTTCAATAATGACATCCACATTCGCCAAATCCGCAAGAAGCTTTGTGTAGGTGTTCATGTGATCTCTAATTGAGGTTCCCTTCTTCAACTGGAAACGATAAAGTCTCCTCTTCAAATGCAAGCGGTTCTCAACACTCTTTGTCAGATACTTGCTTTCGAGAATCTTCCAAATATTCTTTGCAGAAGTCTCATTCATCACATCATATTTTAGATCTTGAGTCAAACAAGATCTAATCACACCACACGCCGTTCGATTCATCTTCTTCCAAACCTTCTCTTCAATCTCATCTGGCTTGCCATCTAACTCTAAAGTATCCTCCAAATTCTGCGTGTTCAGCGCATCCAAAACCTCGCATCTCCATAATCCAAAGTTGTTTGTGCCATTAAACTTTTCCACATCTATTTTTATAGAGTGGATATTCAAACTCTGAATGGTCTTCGCGCCAGAAGCACCACCCTCGACACCCGAAGCACCACCCTCGACACCCGAAGCACCTTCTTTCCCCGACATCTTACGCACCAACGAACAAAGAATAGATCCAAAACTGAAAAGATAGAGTCTTTACCAAAAGATCCCACCTTTATCACCAAATGAAGCCCTAGACGAGCCTCCAAATTGATCTACTCCTCCAAATAGCCCAAGCGTAGCCTGTGCTCTGATACCACTTGTTGTGCGCAGCGGAAATTTCGGCAGAGTTTCTGGTGCATAATAAGAGAGAAAGATCGATAAGAATTCTTGTTTCTCAAAGGGAACAAGAATCTGAAGCCTAATATCCCATTAAAGTGGAATATTAGCACTTCCTCTCGTCAGCTCTAGGACTGCGCGTCGAGAGATCCTAAAAGCTATTACAATGGCCACAAACTCAAACAATCAATTTTACGTGGTTCGGCAAACTGCCTACGTCCACGGGGCAAGGAGGGGGAGATCTACTATTAGAGAGAAAATACAATATGTTTACAATCTCACAAACTAAAACCTCAAACTAACTCTCTAATCTCTCACAAAACAGCCACCAAATAGGATTTTTCTCCTCTGCACGAAGCCCAAGCCTATGTGTTTTCCCCTCTGCCTGCGAGCAGCCGAAAACCACTTCTCCCCCAGGTGCTTGTACAGCCTCTGACCTTTTGTTCCGTAGCCGCAAAAAGAATTTTGCAGCCAAAGCCTCCTTGCACACCCAACGAAAAAACTAGGTTATTAGGGTATTTATAGCAGCTAAATCACCTTTCGGGTGGGCCTGCTAAAGTTCTCATCTCCTCACGCGTTTTCCCAAGCTGCTGCCCACGTGAAGACCTTCACGTGAAGGTGGACCCCATTCACAGTCTCTTGTTAGCTTATTTAGCAAAGTGAGTCGCCACTTCATACATGTTAATATTTCCTAATAGGAATTAATTTATTCTTTTGCATCGACTAATATTAGAAATTGACTTCATTTCTTCTCCTAATAGTTGGCTCTAAAATGGTGCTAGATTATAATTTTTCAAGCATGGCGAGCTATCCTACCTGTATAGTAAAACGAAAGAAGATCCTAATACTCACAAGAGGGAAAAGTTTCAAGCAGCCCCAACAAGGAAAACATTATTTAGGATTTATAGTACTGGCTACTATGCAGAATCTTACGTTCTAATGGGAATCCAAGAGGACAGTGAGTGGTTAACATCGGGCCTCAACGGCCCAAACCTCTCTCTGTACCTCTCCTGCTTAATCCGTCGCAATGCTTAGCAAAAATCTTCTATAATCAATGACCATGTTCTTTATGGCCATCTTTAGGGTAGACAATCTATTTCTCGTGAAGCCGCAAAGCCACCGGCCAAATTAAATTGTCATTATTCTTTACTCTCCTAAAGTGGCAAAGTAAACAAAACATGCATGGTTAAATAATAAACGATGATGCGTCTTGAGTGGTCACTGGAAGACATGTACACATCAAAGAGCAATACTTATCAAAGAGTAAATCAAGCTGCCTCTCTTTTACAAGTAATTAATTAATTAACATAAAATTAATCTTTTCGGTAGCAAATTAAGTCATACAAGATTTTAAGGTGAGCATGCCCGTCAGGTGGTCTTCTAAATCTCGGATTAAGTTGTCTAAGGTCATGCATTCTAAAACCGTACACTCAAAAAGAGCTGCAAGCAACTAATTGGTCCTACTTAGAGTCAACAAATAAGATTAAGTGAGATAAATCTTTAGCTCACATGAATGTGAATATTTCACTGCCTATAGAAAGCTCTTCTTAAAATGTTCCTGTAAATGTAATTAGTTCCAAATTCGCAGAAGTCTCCTAGGGAACCCAACGCTCGTCAGTGAAAAGGAAACACTGTACTGTATAGATGCTAGGATATTAATGTATTTCTCGTGATGTACGTATTAGCCATCCAGTAGATTAGTAGACAGAATGAAAGAATTAAAATCTACAGAGATGGAAATTACACATAATTAAATTTAAACCCTGCGTACATTTGAAATCTGGGTATAGCCAAGAAACGTCACAATTTGGCCACGACGACATAAGGTGTTGAACTTTATTTCGAGAGAGCGAGGCAACATTCAAGTAACTAGTGTGCGGTCCGTGCAAAGCACGGGGATAATTTTTTTCTCGCGCTACAGTAATCATGGTTTTTAATGATGCTTTAAGATTTTTTTGAATTGCTACAGTATCCCGTATTTTTTTACAACAATATCCCTTGTTACAGTATTAATTGCTACAGTATTTCCAAAAAGATCGTTATAGTTTCCCGCCTTTGCTACAATATCTTTTCTTTTTTTAAAGCCTGCAGTTCCCCTGTGCTACAGTAATATTTTACTGCAGCATGAACCATGAATCTTAGGTTCTCCTATTTATATAAAGGAATAGATTATAGATGTCGTACCCACCCATCCCATCGTATTTTTACGAAAGACGCGGTGGATGTCTGATCGATCGATAACCTGTTCGAAAACATTGTCATCACTAAACAGGTAATAAAGATGGATAAATCATGCATTTAGTTGAACCTTCTTAAGGTTATTATATTTATATTTAGACGGAAATGATTTTTATTTTTATTTTATTTTTGTGTAGCTATTGTTGGAAATATGAGCTGTTTAGACAATAACGAAAATCAGTTTAA
>BQKN01060072.1:0-40539 GCA_022839385.1 Asparagus kiusianus
CCGAAACCGAGCCACCTCTTGGTGGCTCGGCCAAGGCCAAGCCACCTCAAGGTGGCTCGGCATGCCGGACCACCTCAAGGTGGCTCGGCCAAAACCGAGCCACCTTGAGGTGGCTCGGTGGTTCGGCCACCTGTGCGTGGGCACAGTGAAGGTGGCCTATAAATAGAGGGGCTTGGCTCATTTGTCAAAGGTTGGAAATTTTGGAGGCGAAGCTCTGCTGGATTCAAGGCTCAGATTTAAAAAAGTTTGAAGCTTTGGGACTTTAAGGACTTGCTCATCCAGATCCGGTGCTCGGCGATCGTCAATGCCAAATAAGGCAAGAGTTCGAGAGGAACCGGATCTCAGATCGAATCTCAGATCTACGCAGGCATACTTCGGATCAAAGCTTGGTCTTTGATCCCGAGATTCGGGCGATTATTTCCTTGGTGAAATAATCCCCCCCGGCTATTATTTCCTTCGTGAAATAATACCCGTCATACTGCATAGATCTGACCGGATCTAGATCACGTGGTGGTTAACGGATAAACCCCGGCGCAGGCGAAGAACCCACGCAAGCGAGCAACCGCAAAACAGGAGCTCGTGATTTGTTCGACAAACAAGGATAAAAAGTTGTAATTTTTCTTTTCTTTTATTTTGATTTTCATTGTAACCGGATCTTATAAAAAGACCGGATCTTTGTAACCAAAAAACAGTTACTTGAGATAGCAATGGAATCAGTGAAGAAAGCAACGATTTTTCCCGCGAACAATATGGCGGCCACAGTGGGAGCCGACGATCTTGCTGCCGAGATCGAAGCGTCGCAGCCGCGGATCTTAATCCCGGTCATGGAGGAGGTTGAGTATGAATTCGACCAGCAGAAGTTCGAGGAGTACTTGTCGTCCTCGTATGGATCTACCTCCCCCCGCAAGTCCAAGAAGTTCTCCTCCAGGAGAAAAACTCGTTGGTATGAAGATGTCGAAAATACCAACGAAGATCTCGCCCCGTTTGATGCCAAAGTCACATCGGGTAAGATTCCTCCAGCTCCCAACCAGGTCAGATCTGCTCTGGCCAACCCTTCCGCCGCTGAGGGCGTGGTGACTCTCTCGAAGAGAGCCCGCTAAAGGCAACGTCAACGCCTTGCGAAACAATTCGCAAAGGCAATGGAGTCTGTTGATGGGATCCGCTACTACGCGGATCTGAAGAACAAGAGAGGCAAAAAGCCTCAACAACTAATGAATGGTAGCTCCTCCAAGCCGCCAACGAACGAATGGGTCCGTGTCAAACAGAATCGTTCAACGATGGATGAGCGCATTCGCAAGCGCCACGCACTATCAGCGCAGGCATGGGCTCAAGTCGAGGAAGCCCGTAGAAATCTGCGGAAAGAAGTGGTCAAGAAACCGCCACCAACTCGCAAAGTTTGGGGACCGAAGTCTGAAGCGGCGATTCAGGCTAAGGAGCAACAACTGCAGCCTTCAAGAGTTCAACTTCCGGCGAACCAACCCAAATCGCCGATGATTTCCACAACTGCTCTGGGGGATCCCGCAGGACCATCCCAAAGAAGGAAGTCAGTCTTGGAGCGCCTCGGTCCACTTCCCGAGAAGCCAAACAAAGCTCCAGTCAAAAAACGTTTGGGTCCAATAAAGAAGCCCCGAACAATTCAACATGCTGGGGGTCGCCGCAACCCTCAACATGACAAAGAAATCAGGACGACTAAGCGTACTACGCTGCGTATTGAAGTCCAGGAGCCCGCTGAGGATCCATGCCCACAAAGGCATGTTTCGAGGTGCGTGACTCTCGAAAGCCCGAAGAAGGCAGTTCGCCCTCAGAATGAAACATTATCGTCTGATGATGATGACGTTATACCTGAGAAATCGTGCCAACACACGATAGGTTACTCCGATCAAATTGATGAGTTGTACTATCGTGATGGGGGTACGAGCAAAGCCAGAAAGAGAAGTCCTCGAAGGCTAGAAACTCAATGCCCCTGTTCCAAACTCATCCGGGGGGTATTGTCTGAGTGCAACTGCATCAAGGCAGTCCCCGAAAGAGTTTTAGTTTTCGAAAGGCTTAGTACCGAAATGCCAAAACCAAGGCATAGGCGTTTCCGACGAAGAAGAACGGCTATCGAAGATGGAGAATTTCTGAGGGTCACCACCAATATGACCAGCAAGGGAACATCGGCTCAGGACGATCCCGAGGCGATTCCAGAGGTGCCACGACGTGTAACTCGTCTGCAGTCCAGAGCTATCATTCGTGCAACGTATGGTAGGGTTCGGACAAGATTACCTTCAGGAGATGAAGAATCAGATGCTTGCTCGGCAGTTGCATCTGACAACACCGTATCCAGTGAAGGACAACCCCGCGAGTCATTCATGATAAGCGCGGAACAAGTGGCCAAGATGCTCGAAGAAGCCATGGCCAAACAACAGGAGAGCTTTAGGTTCGAAATGCAGATGGCCATGCAGAATATGAGAGAAATGCATGAGCAACAAATCCAGGCACTGACGAACCAGCAAGGCGAACCAAGCCGCCGTAACCAGGTCGTTCAGAAAGATGAGCACACGGATACGGATGAAGCTCGTAATGCCAATAATCCTCCCGTCAACGCAGGGGGTGGTAATGAGGATGCTAGTTATAACGCCACGCTTCCACCTCAGAATCGTGCTAACAAAAACACAGGTGAAAGTTTGAAGATCAAAAACCTCGAGAACAAGATCAATACGTTGATTTCTGCTCAAGAGGTGAAGAAAACGGGCATTCCTTGTCCATACCCAAGAGAATGGGAATCAATCCCATATCCGTCGAAGTTCAATTTAATCAACTTCACGCCGTTTGATGGGAATGGTTCACCCACCCAGCACTTGATTTACTTCAAATCACATCTGGGGGTTATCTCTGGCAATGAGCCTCTGATGGTACAGTCCTTCGTTGGCACTCTTCGCGAAGCCGCCTTCGATTTGTATCGCCGCCTCAAGCCAGGTAGCGTGAACAGCTAGGATGATATGGAGACTAAGTTCCTCACCAATTTCTTCGACGACGATACTGAGATATCTATCGGATCGTTGCTGGACGAGAAACAGAAAGACGGGGAGTTAGTCGACACCTTCGTTAAAAGGTTCCGGAACAAGGCGATGAATTGCCGGGACCCGATCACTGAGGAGTTTGTAGGCGTATAAAATTACCTATAGGTCCCTTCGCACAGCTCAACACGAGGAATCGACAAATCAATGAACCATCGAGTGACGAAGCGACGAGGTCAACAAATTGCACGCGATCAACAGAATGCATTCGCGTGCGGAATCAATCCAACGGTTCGGGGAGTCAATGAGTCGTCCAACCTAGAACGGACTCGGATGAATCGCGATCGAATCAAGATCAGCTTCGGACTCGAACTCAGAAGTGGATTTACTGTCAAATCGGGAATCAAGTCAACAAATCGATTCCAGACCAAGTCAACCACAAACCCGAATCACGGACAAAGCAACAACCGAACGACGGAACCCAAAACACCCGGGGGGACTCGGCCGAAACCGAGCCACCCCAAGGTGGCTCGGCCCAAGCCGAGCCACCCTAAGGTGGCTCGGCCACCGAGCCACCTTAAAAAAAATCATTTGCCTATAAATAGGCTAGGGCGTTGTTCATTTCGGAGGTTGGATTTTGGAGGAGGCGAAGCCCTGCAGAACTAAAGACTCAGATCTAAAAAAGATTCAATCTTTGGGGACTCGAAGATTTGCTCATCCGGATCTGGTGCTCGGCGATCGTCAACGCCAAATAAGGTAGGAGTTCGAGAGGACCGGATCTCAGATCTACGTCGTTATACTCCGGATCAAAGCTTGGTCTTTGATCCCGAGATTTGAGCGATTATTTCCTTGGTAAAACAATCCCTCCGGCTATTATTTCCTTGGTGAAATAATACCCGTTATACTGCGTAGATCCGACCCGATCTAGATCTCGCGGTGGTCCACGGATAAACCCCGACGCAGGCAAACAACCCACGCAAGCGAGCGACCGTAAAACAGGAGCTCGCGATTTGTTCGACAAACAAGGAAACAAATTTGTAATTTTCATTTCTTTTTATTTGATTTTCGTTGTAATCGGATCTTATAAAAAGACCGGATCTTTGTAATCGATAAACTGTTACAAGAGTGTACAATGGAATCAATGATGAAAGCTACAATTTTTCCCGCGAACAATCTGGCGACCACAGTGGGAGCCACCGATCTCGCTGCCGAGATCGTTGCGTCGCAGCCGCGGATCTTGATCTCGGTCGAGGAGGAGGTCGAGTATGAATTCGACCAACAAAAGTTCGAGGAGTATCTGTCATCCTCGTCCGGATCCACCTCTCCTCGCAAGTCCAAGTCTCTAAAGTTCTCCTCCAGGAGAAAAATCCGTTGGTATGAAGAAATGGAGAATACCAACGAAGATCTCACCCCGATTGATGCCGAAGGTGCATCGGGTGAAGCTCCATCAACCTCCAACCAGGTCGGAGCTGTTCTGGCCAACCCTTCCGCCGCAGAGGGCGTGGTGACTCTCTCTAAGAGAGCCCGTCAAAGGCGACGTCAACGCTTGGCGCGACAATTCGCGAAGGTGATGGAGTCCACCGACGGGATCCGCTACGACGTGGATCTGAAGAACAAGAGAGGAAAACAGCCTCAACAAATGATGAGTGGCAGCTCCTCCAAGCCACCAACCAACGAATAGGTCCGCGTTAAACGGAACCGTTCGACATTGGAAGAGCGCATTCGCAAGCGCCGCGCGATGTCAGCGCAGGCACGGGCTCAAGTCCAAGAAGCCCGTAGGAAGCTGCAGAAGGAAGTGGCAAAGAAGCCGTCACCAACCCGCAAAGTCTGGAGGCCCAAGTCCGAAGTGGCGATTCAGGCCAAAGAGCAACCTTTGCAGCCTTCGAAGCAGGTTCAACCTTCGGCGAACCAAACGAAGTCGCCGACAATTCCCATGGCTACTCCGGGAGGTCACGCAGAATCATCCCGGAGAAAGAAGTCAGTTTTGGAGCACCTCGGCCCACTTCCCGATGGACGATGCAAAGCTCTAGTTCAAGAACGTTTGGGCCCAATGAAAAAGCCCCGAATGATTCAACACGCTGGGGGTCGCCGCAACCCCCAACATGACGAGGAAATCAGGGCAACCAAGTGCACTATGCTGCGTATTGAAGTCCAGGAGCCCGCTGAGAGCTCACACCCACAAAGGCGCGTTTCGAGGCGCGTGACTTTTGAAAGCCCGAAAAAGGTAATTCATTCCCAGAAGGAAGCGTTATCATCCGACGACGATGACGTTATACCTGGGAAATCGTGCCAACACACGATAGGTTGCTCCGACTTTCAAACGGACAAGCTGTACTATCGTGCTGGGGGTACGAGCAGAGCCAGAAAGAGAAGTCCTCATAGGCTCAAAACTCAATGCCCCTGTTCCAAACTCATTCGGGCGGTATTGTCTGAATGTAACTGCATCAAGACGGTCCCCGAAAGAGTTTCGGTTTTCGAGAGGCTCAGCACTGAAACCCCAAAGCCAAGGCCCAGGTGTTTCCGACGAAGAAGAGCGGTGGTTGAAAATAGAGAATTCCCGAGGGTCACCGCTAATATGACCAGCACAGGGACATCGACACAGGGTAATCCCGAGCCGATTCTGAAAGTACCTCGGCGTGTAACTCGTCTGCAGTCCGGAGCTATCATTCGTGCAACGTATGGTAGGGTTCGGACAAGAGTACCTTCGGGAGATGAAGAATCAGATGCCGACTCGGCAATTGCATCTGATAATACCGTGTCCAGTGAAGGACAACCCCGCGAGTCATTCATGATAAGCGCGGAGCAAGTGGCCAAGATGCTCGAAGAAGCCATGGCTAAACAACAGGAAAGCTTCAGGTTCGAAATGCAGATGGCCATGCAGAGTATGAGAGAAATGCATGAGCAAGAGATCCAGGCACTGACGAACCAGCAAGGCGAACCAAGCAACCGTAATCAGGTTGTTCAGGAAGTTGAGAATGCGGATGCGGATGAAACTCGCAATGCCAATGATCCTCCCGTTAATGCAGGGGGTGGTAATGAGAATGCTAGCGAAGATACAAATGAAAGTTTGAAGATCAAAAATCTCGAGAGCAAAATCAATACATTGATTTCCGCTCAAGAGATAAAGAAGACAGGCATTCCTTGTCCATACCCAAGAGAGTGGGAATCAATCCCCTATCCGGCGAAGTTTAGTTTAATCAACTTCACGCTGTTCGATGGGAAGGGTTCCCCCACTCAGCATTTGATTTACTTCAAATCTCACCTGGGTGTTATCTCCGGCAATGAGCCTCTGATGGTGCGGTCATTCGTTGGCACTCTTCGCGGAGCCGCCTTCGATTGGTATCTCCGCCTCAAGCCAGGAAGCGTGAATAGCTGGGACGACATGGAGACAGAATTCCTCGCTAACTTCTTTGACGACGACACCGAGATATCCATCGGAACGTTGCTCGACGAGAAACAAAAGGACGGGGAACCGGTCGAAACCTTCGTCAAGAGGTTCCGGAACAAAGCATTGAATTGTCGGGACCCGATCACCGAGGAGTTCATTCTCCAGACTTGCCACAACAACCTCGCATTGGACGTGTTGGAAGCAATGGGGACAGCACCGTCCAATACTTGGAAAGACTTGAAGGTCCGAGGGGAACAAGCCGAACGCTTCCTCCGAAGGAAGAAGGCCGAGAGGAGTCAATCGACGACAAATCCTCCGAACTCGAACTTCGCCTCCCGTGATAAAGGCAAGATACCCGCAACGACTGTCGACGCTAATCAAACATCGCAACAGCAGTCCCGGAGGCAGCAAAAGACTTCGGGTCAGAGGCCTCAAAAAGAGTACTCCTTCAAGGACGAAGATGTTCCAGCCATCTTCAAATCCCTCCTTGACAATAACAAGATCAAGCTCCCACCGATCACGAATCAGGAGGAAGCTGACGATATTACGGATCCGAAGTACTGCGCATACCACAGGAGGATCCTTCACCCAACCAAGGCGTGCTTTACACTCAAGAATAGCATCCAAACCTTGGTTGAAGCCGGTGTCATAACGCTAGAGTGAGCCAGTTGAAAACGGCAAAACTCCGACCGGTATAAGAGTATAAACTGCTTCCTGAAACTCCGAAGAGTATACGAGTATAAACTGCTTCTCAATCCTCCGACCGGTATAAGAGGTTAAACTGTTCCCTGATACTCCAATAGGTATATGAGTCTAAACTATTTCCTTTCTTCCACGGGAAGTTCCTAGAGAGTGCCATGCGTGGTATTCCTAAGGATAACCCGATCGTGCAGCTGATACAATGATATACCCAGTGTTGCAAAGAAAGCTGGGGGTGGATGATTCATGTAACGGGAAGTTCCCGGAAGAATGTTAAATGTAATATTCTTAGGGATAACCCAATCATTACAAATTAGGTGATAAGCACTAAACCCCCATTGTGATTTGTATGAGTCAACACTCCCGTTGTAAGTTGTACTCTCACTCTCATCTCTCACTTGGTCAAACCTTCCTATAGTTAGGGCCACAACCCAAAATCCCCTCTCGATTCCTTCAAATGAACGAGAGGCCCACAAATCAAGCGATCAAACCTTCTTACAGTTAGGATCGTTTTAAATCCCCCACTTGGTCAAACCTTCCTACAGTTAGGACCATAACCAAAATCCCCTCTCGATTCCTCCAATGAACGAGAGGTCCACTTTCAAATCGAGTGATCAAACCTTCCTACAGTTAGAGTCATCTCAAGCTCCCGTTTGGTCAAACCTTCCTACAGTTAGGACCAAAACCACAATTCATTCTCGATAAACGAGAAACTCATCCTTAGTTTGGTAATCAAACCTTCCGACAGTTAGGGTTATCCGAATCTTTTTGATTCTCGGAGTGGAGGTCCCACTCTTAGTTTCACCTTTCTGGATTCTGGGGGTGGAGATCCCACCTCGAGTCTCCTTTCCAACTGGGAATAGAATATAAAATTCTCCCTTCCTTGTTCGGGAAATAGAATATAAAATTCTTCCTTTCCTACATCAACCTTTTCCAAGAGTTTATCAATCTGGGATTCATCCTAGGAAGTTTATCCCGAATCCTAAGCAGGGATAAGTCTGCGCCTAACACGCACTGCCGGTTTAGTCTTTCTCCGCGGAAAAAGACACCAGAGTTTAATTCTGGGGTATTTTCCTGAGACCTAAGAAAGGATAAGTCGGCGCCTAACACGTACCGCCGGTTAGTTCTTAACCGTTAAAAAGAACACCCGCCCGCATATTCAATATTGTGGCAGGTTGTTATTAATAACACCAAAATCCATGCCTCATACGCATGGGGAATTTCATCCTGAATCCTAAGAAAGGATATGCCGATGCCTAACACGCGTCGCCGGTTTAGTCTTTTACCGATTGAAGAAGACACCAGAGTTCGATTCTGGGGTATTTTTATCCCGAAGCCTAAGTAGGGATAAGTCAGCGTCTAATACACATTGCTGGGTAGCCTATTCCCATAACAATGGCGAAGTCTATGTATTCGACATCATAGCACAAAGTCTCAGAGAATTCAATCTCTGAGCACAACGTTACATGCGAACGGATTTAAATAATTCGCATGCTAGCCCGACTCAAACGATAGTCGGTAAAGGCTAATCAAATCCGTTGAGGGCTGAGGGTTAGCCAAAAATCCTAAAGTCAACGCCTAACACGCGTCGCCGGGTAACCTATTCCCGTAACAAATGGTAAAGTCTATGTATTCAACATCATAGCACAAAGTCTAAGGGAGTTCATTCCTTTAGCACAACGTCACATGCGGAACGGACTAAAACAATCCGCATGTAAGCCCGATTCAAACGGTAATCGGTAAGAGCACATCAAATCCGTTAAAGGCTGAGGATTTGCCAAAAATCCTAAGTCAACGTCTCATACACGTTGCTGTTTAGTCTTTTCACAGGAGAAAGACGAAGTCTACGTATTCAATATCGTAGCACTAAAAGGGTCAACTCTTTTAGCTCAACGTCACATGCGGAACGGACTTAAAAAATCCGCATGCTAGCCTGACTCAAACGGTAGTCGGTAAAGGCACATCAAACCCGTTGATGGATGAGAATTTGCTAAAAATTCTATAAATACGAGTCATTGACGCATCAATTTTATGAATTGGTCTCGTGACTCAAGTATCTGCCACGCTCCAATACCTTAAGAGCTTAAACTGTGTATACTCTAGAAGACGTACGAGTATAAACTGTGTCGGACGCCGGACAACGCGTCGCAATGAAGCTCAAACGCCGGACAACGCCGTCAATCGATGATCAGTTCTATGTTGAAGCAACCAACTCGAGCTAAAAAGTCAAGAAATCAAGAATCGACTTCAAGTTCAAAATTTCGACAACGGTCAGACAATAAATGCAGCACCGGAATCCTTACAGACGTTCAACAAAGCACCGAATAGCCTGAAGGAATTGAAGGAATCCAGAAAAGAAGCCATTCCAAAGTCCCGTTACACCAACTAAAGGTTGGGACAATCACATCCAAAGTATTCCAGACTCTTCTATAAAAGAACGAGACTGAAATACTTTGGAGGGGGTATCTGTAGGCGTATAAAATTTCCTATAGGTCCCTTTGCACAGCTCGACACGAGGAATCGACAAATCAACGAACCATCGAGTGACGAAGCGACGAGGTCAACAAATTGCACGCGATCAACAGAATGCATTCGCGTGCGGAATCAATCCAACGGTTCGGGGAGTCAATGAGTCGTCCAACCAAGAATGGACACGGATGAATCGCGATCGAATCAAGATCAGCTTCGGACTCGAACTCGGAAGTGGATTTACTGTCAAATTGGGAATCAAGTCAACAAATCGATTCCAGACCAAGTCAACCACAAACCCGAATCACGGACAAAGCAACAACCGAACGACGGAACCCATAACACCCGGGGGGACTCGGCCGAAACCGAGCCACCCCAAGGTGGCTCGGTGGCCGAGCCACCTTGAGGTGGCCGGCCACCCTTGGCCCGGGGCACAGTTTCGTTTGCCTATAAATAGGCTAGGGCGTTGTTCATTTGGGAGGTTGGATTTTGGAGGAGGCGAAGCCCTGCAGAACTGAAGACTCAGATCTAAAAAAGATTCAATCTTTGGGGACTCGAAGATTTGCTCATCCGAATCTGGTGCTCGGCGATCGTCAACGCCAAATAAGGCAGGAGTTCGAGAGGACCGGATCTCAGATCTACGTCGTTATACTCCGGATCAAAGCTTGGTCTTTGATCCTAAGATTTGAGCGATTGTTTCCTTGGTGAAACAATCCCTCCGGCTATTATTTCCTTGGTGAAATAATACCCGTTATACTGCGTAGATCCGACCGGATCTAGATCTCATGATGGTCCACGGATAAACCCCGGTGCAGGCAAACAACCCACGCAAGCGAGCGACCGCAAAACAGGAGCTCGCGATTTGTTCGACAAACAAGGAAACAAATTTGTGTTTTTTATTTCTTTTTATTTGATTTTTGTTGTAACCAGATCTTATAAAAAGACCGGATCTTTGTAATCGATAAACTGTTACAAGAGTGTATAATGGAATCAATGATGAAAGCTACAATTTTTCCCGCAAACAGAGTTCATTCTCCAGACCTACCACAATAATCTTTCATTGGACGTGTTGGAAGCAATAGGGACAGCACCGTCCAAAACGTGGAAGGATCTGAAGGTCCGAGGGGAGCAAGCTGAGCGATTCCTCAGAAGAAAGAAGGCAGAGAGAGGCCAGCAAGCGGCGAATGCTCCAACGCAGAATTTCAACCCAAGGGGGAAAGGTAAGGCACATGCTGATGTAGTTGATGCTAACCAAACTTTCCAATTGCAACCTCAGCAACAGCAGCAGCGACAACAACGGCCTCAGAAGCAGAAATCTTCGGAGCCAAGGTTTCTCAAAGTTTACTCCTTCAAAGATGATGAAGTTCCCGGCATCTTCAAGTACTTGTTGGAAAACAACAAAATCCAGCTGTCGGCGATCGTAGATCAAGAAGGGGCCAGCAAGGTGACGGATCCGAAGTACTGCGCGTACCATAGAGCGGTCCATCACCCTACGAGGTCATGCTTCCACCTCAAGGATAAGATCCAGGCGTTAATTGACGTAGGGGTCATAACCCCGAAGCCTGCCAAGAATGTAGGAGCAAATGCATTGTCAATTAGCTTCGGATCGGTGCCAACAATATGGTTCGAGCCAAAACGCGTCACCAAAGTAGGAATGAAGACGGTGAATGATGATCCATATGGACAGCGCCAAAAGGGACTTGTGCCACACACAGCCCCAAACGGCGAAATCCTCTGGGTTCATCCTGATCTTATTGAAGACGAGCAGTGGGCGACTTCCTCGACCAAGAAGGGTAAAGGCAAGTCCTGCAATGCCACTTCTGCAATCTTCAAAGAGGACGGTGATGAAGCTCCTACCTTCCCGCTCTCCGAAGAAGAACAAGAAGTCTTTGCCACCAGAAGCGGAAACCAGTACCACTTCAACTATCCGTCACCTAGTGATTAGTTAGCTGAGCAGGGGGTTACTAAACGGGGACCAGCTAAAACTCTCACGGAGCTGGGGGTGATTACGGTTCCTAAACCGGTTGAAGAGGCTCGACGACAGCCGGTGGATAAGCAGAAAGAAAATAGACCCCAGGAGGCTCAGAATCCGAAGCAGTCTCGTTTCAATCGTCCGATTGGAAGAGATAAACCGGAGAGCTCAAACACTCCGCGCATCTTCGATATTATGGCTCAACTAGCTAATATTCCAGCGCGGATAACACTGTATGAGTTGCTGCGGTTGTCTAAGGAGACCAGGGAAGCCTTACAAGAGGCCTTGGCCGATTCAGAAGCATTCCTTACTCGGGTCAAGCCGGTGCCGGAAGAGCCAGAACTATTAGTTCAACAATGCAATATAGCGGCTAAGAACCTTCCCTGCATTACCTTCACCAAAGAGGATATGCAGACGAAGAATTCGAATCATGATCGACCCCTGTATTTCATCGGGTACATTGGCTCCAGCGAAGTCAACCGAATCCAAGTGGATCCGGGTTCTGCTGTGAGTATTATGCTGCTTCGCCTGATGCATAGCCTCGGCATTCCAGTCAGCAAATTGGCGTCTACAGGCACTGTTATCTACGGATTCAACACCAGCGGTTCAAGGCCTTTGGTAAAGATCCGGATAAAATGTCAAATGGGTGATCTGAAGATGGAGGTCACGTGTTATGTGATTGATGCTGAGACATCATATAACTTACTACTGGGTCGGCCTTGGATCCATAGTAATGTTATAATTCCTTTCACTCTCCATCAGTGTCTGAAATATGGCGACACAGATGGTAGAGTCAGGACGGTGGTCGCGGATAAGCAACCATTTAAAGGGTTTGAGAATTATTTCACTGATTCTCTCCTTTATGGTAACGAATCCGATACTGAACCATCGGCCCAGGGCACGGACAGCGGAGAAGAAGCTGATTCCGAAGCCGGATTCGATTACAATGGAGGTTTTGTTTTAAATGACATTGTACCCTTTGTAATCAATCTTGACGATGAACAATCGTCAGATGGTAGTTGTAACTGGCAACTTGCCAATATCGAAATAAATGATGATTTAGAGTACTCACTGTCTCTTGATGATGTGATAAAGGGATTATACGATAATCCTGATTTATATACGCCACTCCGATCATCTTATGTAACAAAGAAACACCTCCAGCATTCTTTCGGAACAACCCTGATCGTTCCTGCCAAAATAGGAGGCGAAAAAGAAGTGATTTACGGTAAAGGAGAGAATTTTTCTTTGCCAGATCATTTCCTAAGGGAAGAGGAGAATGAAGACAAACCTGGTCGACATTTATCTAAATATAGTCCGGAAGCGCGCAAGCTCATGGAAAAACAGGGATATGATTTCGCACTCGGAGAAGGTTTATACTTCGATCAAGGTTCCCTTATTCCAGCCAAAGCGGCATATGTACCAAAAGGGAAACCGGATGATTATTACCGTCACAAAAGAGGCTTAGGCTACGTCTCCTCGTCTGATGATGAATGTGGTTGGCAAGTTATCGATCAACTTGCTAACAAAGCTAAGGATGGGTACTCGTCAGGTTCCTCAGAATAGGATCCGATACAAGTTTGGGGGAAGTATTTAAAGCCCTAATGTCGAACATGACTACAGCTGATCCATCTACGATGGAGGACGACGATCAAATGCCAACGTGGGAAGACCCATGGGTTCATCACCTGAACATACAGTATGGTGATAGATTTGAACAGAGGGAACCCCCCACTGAGGATAAAATAGTCCAAATTAATATGGGCGATGAAGCCAACCCAAAGCCCATATTCATCAGCGATAGTCTTCCCCCAAATGAGAAAGAGGAATTAATTGCTCTCATCAGGGAATACATCGATGTCTTCGCTTGGAACTATGAAGACATGCCAGGGCTCGATCCCAATGTGGCAGTGCATCGCCTCGATATCAAGTCAGATGCTAAACCTATCAAACAACAGCAGAGACGGTTTCGTCCGCAGATTATGGAAGCCATCGAGGCAGAGGTTAAGAAATTGATCGACTCAGGATTTATCCGAGAGGAGCAACATTCAGACTGGCTAGCAAATATTGTTCCAGTCATGAAAAAAAATGGTAAAATCAGGATATGCATCGACTTCAGGGACTTGAATGTGGCATGTCCGAAAGACGACTTTCCTCTCCCAATCACGGACATCATCATCGATAATACATGCGGATTTGAGAGAATGTCCTTTATGGATGGCTTTTCAGGATATAACCAAATCAAGATGCACCTGGATGATGAGAAGCATACAGCGTTCAGAACACCCCTCGGTGTTTTCTGCTACACGGTGATGCCTTTCGGTCTAAAGAATGCAGGCGCCACATACCAGTGAGCAATGACTAAGATTTTCCAAAAGCACCTCAGGAAGACGGTCGAGTGCTACGTTGATGATTTGGTTGTAAAAAGCCGCAACAAAGAAGATCACATCAAGGACTTGAAGACGATGTTCGATCTCATGCGGAGTCATCAATTGAAGATGAATCCCACTAAATCCTTCCTTGGAATGTCCAGCGGAAAATTCCTTGGATTCGTCATCACCACTAAAGGCATACATATTGATCCTGACAAGGTGAAGGCGATACATGAATTGCAGCCCCCGAGAAATCTAAGAGAACTAAGAGGATTGCAAGGGCGTTTAGCTTACATTCGGCGGTTCATCTCAAATCTTTCTGGGAAGTGCCAACCTTTTTCTAAGCTAAACAAGAAAGGTGTGTCATTTATTTGGGACGACGCCTGCCGAAAAGCACTCGAAGACATCAAAACGTATCTGACGAACCCTCCTGTTCTTGTCGCACCAAATCAGGTAAACCGTTCTTGATTTACATCAAGGCGATGAACCATTCGATAAGTGCTTTATTAGCACAAGACGATGATAATGGTCACGAACAGGCAGTTTATTATCTAAGTCGGACTTTGGTAGGTGCCGAGTCCCGATATTCGATGATTGAGAAAGAATGTCTTGCATTGGTATTCGCGGTACAAAAGATGCGGCATTACTTGGTTGGACAGACGATTTACGTTATCTCTAATGTTAATCCAGTACGGGTATTTATGACGCAACCGGGTTCGATGAATTGGCGGTTAACGAAGTGGGCCCTTCTCTTGTCCCAGTATGATTTGCACTTCAAACAGCAGAAGTCGGTCAAAGGACAAGCGATTTGTGATCTTTTAGCGGCAAACCCGACAACAGATACGACAGAAGTATATGATGACTTGCCGGATGAAACCCACGAGGTTAATACTACATCACACCAACAAGTATGGAAATTATACTTTGATGGTGCTTCGAGAGCAGTTAATAAGGCAGTAACTCCCGGATGTCCTAAAGTCTCCTCCGGAGTTGGAGTTGTCTTAGTTTCCCCGGGGAAGCATGTGATGCCTCGGGCTTATTCACTGACAGATCCATGTTCCAATAACATAGCCGAGTACAACGCGCTTCTCATTGGACTCAGTTTCGCCAAGGAGCTAGGGGTCGAATATCTCGAAGCTTTTTGGGATTCTCAATTAATAGTCAATCAAGTTCGTGGAGAATATGAGGTCAGGAATCAAGACCTGATCCCATACCATCAGGAGGCCGTCAAAATGGTAGATTCTTTTGAAGAATTCTTTATTGAATACATCCCTCGTCTCCAGAACGCTTATGCAGATGCACTGGCAGCACTAGCGGTATCACTTGCGCAGCCGCCCGAAACTGAACTGCTGGTCACAGTAAGATCACATCAACTCTGCATACCCATATACAATATGGATATCGAGGAAGAAGATGATAGAAACATAGACGCCAAGGAGGTGAACTCAACTCAAATCGGGTCTGAGTCCCGAGATTGGCATTTTCCCATCATTGACTACGTCCAATATGGTATTCTGCCAGAGGATGTAAAAGAAAGAGAATCAATCCGCTGAAGAGCACCAAGGCTCTTTTATAATACCGAGACCCGTACATTATACCGTCGGGGGTATGACGATTTGCTACTCCGATGCCTTTCGAACGAAGAAGCAGAAGAAGTTCTTAAGGAAGCACACGAAGGAGAATGCGGTGCGCATCAGCCTGGTCCCAAACTATACGACCGCATCAGGAGAATGGGATATTTTTGGCCAACAATGGTTCGTGACGCAATCGAATACGCCCAAGGATGTCATGCTTGTCAAGTGCATGCAAATTATATGCACCAACCACCTGAGCGGTTACATACGTCAACCACGCCTTGGCCATTCGAAACATGGGGCATGGACATCGTCGGTCCTATTTTTCCTCCTTCAGTCAAAGGTGATCGATTTATTCTTGTAATCACGGATTACTTTTCAAAGTGGGCTGAAGCAATTCCGTTTAAAGAAGTGAAGACGAACAACGTCATCAATTTCATCAAGCATCATGTCATATACCGACACGGCGTGCCAAGACGGATCATTCATGACAACGGTCCACAGTTCATAAGCAACGCTTTCGTCAAATTCTGTGACAAGTTCAAGATTCAAGAAGTTTCGTCAACAGCTTATTATCCTGCTGCGAATGGATTAGCTGAGGCTTTTAACAAGACGATCATTAAGATCCTGTCAAAGCTCGTGAAGACCAATAAACGAGACTGGGACGATAAACTCGGTGAAGTACTCTGGGCTTATCGCACCACCGTACGCACACCTACAGGAGCTACCCCATATTCGTTGGTATACGGATGTGAAGCTGTGCTACCACTGGAAATTCAAATCCCATCCTTTCGGATCGCTCTCGCAACAGAGATGATGACTGAAGAGCAACATTAGAAACGTCTCGAAGAACTTGAAATGTTAGATGAAAGACGCTTGGAAGCTCAACAACACATTGAGTTTTATCAAGCCAGAATATCTAGGGCTTTTAATAAAAGGGTCCGCCAAAGAAGCTTCAAGGAAGGAGATCTGGTCCTCGCTGCACAGCGACCGATAATCCTCAACTCTAAGAAGAAAGGTAAATTTGAACCCAAATGGGAGGACCGTTCGTGATAGACACAGTCTACTCGAATGGCGCTTATCGCCTAATTTCTCTAGAGGGCGTCAGGCAATTAATGCCAATAAATGGGAAGTTCCTGAAGAAGTACTATCCTTAGTACATTCAGGATAACCCATTTATCGGGAAGTTTCTCGAAGGATATTACACTTAACATTCTAGAGGATAACCCAAAATCATTTCTACCACCAAAGTCCCTTACTGATCAATTTCAATTAACAGTGAGTTCACTAAAATATCTTTTTGGACTAAGCCACCAACAAATTCCCCTCTTGATTCTTTCCATGAACAAGAGGCCCATTTCCAATTCAGAGTCTCCTTTCGATAAACGAAAGAACTCCCCTCCTTTCTCTTTGGTTAAACCTCTTCATGGTTACAACCAAAGTTGAAATTTTATTTCGATAAACAAAAAACCCATCTAGATAACCGATCCTAAAAAAGATAAGCTTATTTAGATCTTCCAGATTCTCGGAGTGGAGATCCCACTTCTAGTTTCTTTCTTGCACTGGAAATAGAATATAAAATTCTTCCTTTCCAGAATCAAGGAATAGAATATAAAATTCTTCCTTCCTTGTTCAGGGAATAGAATATAAGATTCTTTCTTCCCACACCAATCATTTTCCAAGAATTTAGGATTCATCCTAGGAAGTTTATCCCGAATCCTAAGCAGGGATAAGTCTACACCTAACACGTGCTGCCGGTTTAGTCTTTCTCTATAGAAGAAGACACCAGAGTTCGATTCTGGGGTATTTTATCCTGAAACCTAAGTAGGGATAAGTCTGCACCTAACATGTGCCGCCGGTTAGTTCTTAACCGTTAAAAAGAACACTCGCCCACATATTCAACATTGTGGCAGGTTGTTATTAATAACACCAAAATCCATGCCTTACAAGCATGGGGAATTTCATCCTGAATCCTAAGAAAGGATATGCCGACGCCTAACACGCGCCGCCGGTTTAGTCTTTCTCCGCAGAAAAAGACACCAGAGTTCGATTATGGGGTATCTTATCCTGAATCCTAAGTAAGGATAAGTCAGCGTCTAATACACGTTGCCGGGTAGCCTATTCCCGTAACAATGGCGAAGTCTACGTATTCAAAGTCGTAGCAAAGAGTCTAAGGGAGTTCATTCCGTTAGCACAACGTCACATGCGGAACGGATTTAGACAATCCGCATGCTAGCCCGACTCAAACGGTAGTCGGTAAAGGCTAATCAAATCCGTTGAAGGCTGGGGGTTAGCCAAAAATCCTAAAGTCAACGCCTAACACGCGTCGCCGGGTAGCCTATTCCCGTAACAAATGGTAAAGTCTATGTATTCAACATCATAGCACAAAGTCTAAAGGAGTTCATTCCTTTAGCATAACGTCACATGCGGAACGGATTAAAACAATCCGCATGTAAGCCCGATTCAAACGGTAATCGGTAAGAGCATGTCAAATCCGTTAAAGGCTGAGGATTTACTAAAAATCCTAAGTCAACGTCTCATACACGTTGTTGTTTAGTCTTTTCACAGGAGAAAGACGAAGTCTACGTATTCAATATCGTAGCACTAAAAGGGTTAACTCTTTTAGCTTAACGTCACATGCGGAACGGACTTAAACAATCTGCATGCTAGCCCGACTCAAACGGTTATCAGTAAAGGCTTATCAAACCCGTTGATGGCTGAGAATTTGCCAAAAATTCTATAAATACGAGTCATTGATGCATCAATTCCATAGATTGGTCTCGTGACTCGAGTATTTGCTACGCTCCAATACCTTAAGAGCTTAAACTGTGTATACTCCAGAAGACGTACGAGTATAAACTGTGTCGGACGCCGGACAACGCGTCGTAATGAAGCTTGGACGCCGAACAACGCGTCACAAGGAAGCTCAAACGCCGAACAATGTGTTGTAAATGAAGATTCAACACCGACAATCGATGGTCAGTTCTATGTTGAAACAACAAACTCGAGCTAAAAAGTCAGGAAATCAAGAATCGACTTCAAGTTCAAAATTCCGACAGACGGTCAGACAATAAATGCAGCACCGGAACCCTTACAGACATTTGACAACGCACCGAACAGCCTGGAGGACTGAAGGAATCAAGAATAGAAGCCATTCCAAATATCCCGTCATAATCGATTGAAGGATGGGACAATCATATCCAAAGTATTCCAGACTCTTCTATAATAGAACGAGGCTGAAATACTTTTGTGGGGGTATCTATAGGCGTATAAAACTACCTATAGGTCCCTTATCACAGCTCGACGACGTCAAACCAACCATCGGGCGACGTATCCAAACACGATCGTTAGTCCACAATACCGAAGCCAAGCGATATGCGACGAAGCGGATTAATGAAGCTACGAGGCTGACGAACCGCACGCAAACAACGGAATGAGTCCACTCGCGTGTGGAATCAAGCTAACAGGTTGAGGAATCAATGAGTCATCCAACCAAGGGTGGACTCGGACGAATCGAGATCGAATCAAGATCGGTTTCGGACTCGAACCCAAAAGTGGATTTACTGCCAAATCAGGATCCAGATTTACTGCCAAATCAGGTCAATAAATCAAGTCCGGATAAATCAACCACAAAACCAAAAAACGGAAAACGGCGAAACCAACACCAAGAGAGGCTTTCCACCGAGCCACCTCTTGGTGGCTTGGCCAAGGCCGAGCCACCTCAAGGTGGCTCGGCATGCTGGGCCACCTCAAGGTGGCTCGGCCAAGGTCGAGCCAACTTGAGGTGGCTCGGTGGTTCGGCCACCTGTGCGTGGACACAGTAAAGGTGGCCTATAAATTGAGGGGCTTGGCTCATTTGTCAAAGGTTAGAAATTTTAGAGGCGAAGCTCTGCTGGATTCAAGGCTCAGATCTAAAAAAGATTGAAGCTTTGGGACTTTGAGGACTTGCTCATCCAGATCCGGTGCTTGGCGATCGTCAACGCCAAATAAGGCAAGAGTTCGAGAGGAACCGGATCTCAGATCGGATCTCAGATCTACGCAGGCATACTCCGGATCAAAGCTTGGTCTTTGATCCCGAGATTCGGGCGATTATTTCCTTGGTGAAATAATCCCCCCCGGCTATTATTTCCTTCGTGAAATAATACCCGTCATACTACGTAGATCCGACCGGATCTAGATCGCGCGGTGGTCAACGGATAAACCCCGACGCAGGCGAAGAACCCACGCAAGCGAGCAACCGCAAAACAGGAGCTCGTGATTTGTTCGACAAACAAGGATAAAAAGTTGTAATTTTTCTTTTCTTTTATTTTGATTTTCATTGTAACCGGATTTTATAAAAAGACCGGATCTTTGTAACCAAAAAACAGTTACTTGAGATAGCAATGGAATCAGTGAAGAAAGCAACGATTTTTCCCGCGAACAGGAACTAATTGATTCACCGACCGATTGGTCGATCGATCGAGTAACTGATTGGCTAACTAATTGGCCAACCGATTAGCTCATAGCAGAAATAGTAAATGGCTGAGATTAATTATTTGGAGCTCAAAGCTAATCTAAGAGTTCTTGTTGATTGTTGTAGGCTATATAAATAAGGGAAGGTGGGGGGTTTGAGTGTGAAAATTTTTATAGAAACACAATTTAGAGAGGAGAGCTACTCTTAATTGAGAAAACCTTTTAAAATTATAATCTTCATTTGTAATTAATAAAAAAAATTATCCACCTTTTAAAATTTCTTGTCTTCTCCTTTGTTGATGGAGATGAAGATAAAGATTTGCTTCCTAAGGGCCGACTCCTTACAATGTAAGTTTTTAGTTTTCTCTTTTATTTTCTTATTTTAGAAATTCATATTTAGGATTTTATTTTTTATTTTTATGTTAGTAGATTATATTTATTTCATGTCTTGTAGCTTAGATTTACTTTCATCAACTTTCATTTTTATTGACTATTTTTATACTTTGTAGAATTTATTTTCTTACATTTTTCTTTTGATCATAGATTTACTTTTATGCTCTTTTCATTTTGTTAGTTAGATTTCCTTTATGCTCATAGTTTAGATCTCTTTCTTTGCTTTTGTTCTTATTTTTGTAATTATCTTTTATATTTATTCTCTTCCTTTTATGCTTTCTATCATATATTTTATTTTCTTATTTTTTATTTTCCAAAATATACAACTAAATCTTGTAGAAACTCTATAATTGTATGAAACTATTTTGATTTTATTGATTTTATTATTTTTATTTTCCAAAATATGCAACTAAATGATCACGTTTAGGATAATCAACTAGAGAACTAATTTATAGAAGAAGAATTTGATAATATGTGTTTATCTTGAGTTGTTTGATAGGTTATGCTAATAAATTCTAGAATTACTATCAAGTTATTGTTTTTTAATAAATAAAAATTTTAATTGTATGATAATTTGATAGGTTATTTAACACCCCTCAGGGAGGTACATAAAAATTTGGGCATGACCTATCTATAATAAGAATGGTCAACCTACTAAATCTTTATGCACATCACAATATAGATATACTGAAGGGCGAAAAATAAGGCAGTGAAGATGTATATGTAATACTCAGGATCATGAGGTTGATAGCAGAGTCTATAGAATACCAAAATTGAAGAACACTAAAGGGAACTACAAAATATTATAATAATAGCAGTGGTTATAACATTAGTACAGGTTTTATAAGTCAAAATTACAACAAGAGTGAACATAAATTAACTCCTACTAAGAGTTTCCTCTGGAGCTAATCTTCAACTTCAGGGTCTGCAATCCCCTTATCCTTGCCAGTAGTATGACCTACGAGTGGATTCAGAAACAATAGTAGTGAATCTAAGGCCCAATAGGTAACCATAAAAATCTCGGGTACCACACAAGGGAACGAATGAAAATAATAGACATATATATCAACTTGAACAAACGGATCTCAACATTAAGTTGCCATTCTTATATCGCTGTCATTGACCAAAATGAAATAACATGTAAAGATGAATAATCAAAGTCTAATATTCAAGATTCCAAACTCCCCAATCATGGGATAATAAATAAACCGCGCATGCCTTTGTACACCCACTAGTAAGCGTCCTCACACAGGGCATTGTCCCTATCAGGACACATTACTATTACCACTCACCGGTGAAGCTTACTTCACACAGGGCATAATCCATGAATATAAACAATCAATTATCAATAAAGAATGGAATATTATCATTACTAATAGTCAAATCATCAAAGCAAGTTGAAATGTTGCAAAATAATCTTTCGAGGATATCAAAGATATAAAACTGATATAAACAACATTAGGATAACAATGGCTAAGCAATCACAAAGAGCCAACGAATGAAGTGAATCAAATAGGAATATTACAGAAGTGATAAGATATATAAATTAACATGGGAAACTAACTCGCTGAAATTTCAAGAAAGTAATCAATCGAACTCTCAAAGACTTGAGAGGAAACAATGAAAGGTTACCTACCGATTATGTCGGGATCCTCTCGGCCAACGAATGAATCCAAGATTCTCTGTCCTATATACATGTATACCCATATGAGATTCTAAACACTATGTATTTTATAATTTTCTAACTTAAAACTTATATTATGGTATAAGCTACACTCTAGATGATTACATTCAATATCTCTAGCATGCACAGCAGCACTAGTAGTGTATATGTAGCAGATTTAGGTGAATGGATGGTATAACAATTGATGTCCAAAATACATGAAACTAGTTCCAAATGACTCCATTATGAGTCTAATTTTATAATATAAAAATATTAAATCAATGCATAGTATATAGTAAGTGTTATGCTCTTAGTAAACTATACCTATCAAAACTATAGCAGAAAAACAAGGATTACTATCTCGAATGAATGATTTATTTTGGGTACTTAACACTATGTAAATGATCTCAAAATTAGTATATAAGTGATATGATGGATTAGATTCCAAGTCCCATTATTTTCATCAAATTTTCATTTTTGTAATTCATGTTACATGCAAAACAACACAAGGGGTAGACTAAAATTGCCAGTACATATACTAGCTGTTAGAACTAGGTTTAGACCTACCAAACGTTATTCGAATTAATTCAAACTCACATCAACAGAAGGATAATTGAGTCTAGTTTTAGGAATATAATAATTTCAGGCATGTATGATATATGTTGAGATATATGTTCTTTACAAAGGACATAACTTAAGTAGACAGTTTCAAACACATGCACTGAGTTAAATCATACTTTAAAATAAGTAAATGATTTTATAATTAAACAAACAGGGAAGTAAATGAAACTATGAATGTGTAGTTTCTAGAACAGAAAGAATTTTTTTATTTGGATATATACAAAGAAAGTTATGATCTTTTTACTGATAGTGTATCCTGTTAGAAATTTCTGCACGAAATTTCTGTTTCAAGACAACATTGAGATGCAAGCCCTAAAATGTTACATGTAAGACTAAATTTAAAATAAATCATATAATTTTAGTTCTGACATCCTTAATGACAATATGCAACAAAGAATTTTACCTAGGGTTGGGACTTGCTCCACTTCCTCCTCCAAAGTCCTCAACTACCTTCTTTCTCCAATCCTTCTTCTTCAATGTTCTTGAGAGATGAAGGCTTTTGGAATCTTTCTTTTTTTATAAAAGGAGAGGTGCTGGGGATGTTTAGAGGAGAAGGAGGAGGTTTTGAAGAGATTTTTCTTCTTAAATGGCAAATTGAGAGGTGGAGGGCACATATATATAAGCCCATGTGAAGAGAAATCTTCAATTTGGCCAAAGTTGAGAGTTTTTGTGCAAAATTTCACCCACTATCATGGCTGAACTATTTAAATAGCTATGTTAATTAGAGGGTTTCAAATTAGGTATTTAATAATTGGGTTATCTCTAACTAAAGTTTAAAGCATGGTTGGTTTAGGTTTACATGCTAAGTTTGTAGACATGCTATAACTTTGTTAACTAAATCATAATATGGAAATTAGCTTAGTTTAAAATTCTCATGCTAGAAGATTATCTGGGATGCAATGAAGGAAAAAATTTACTAACTTATGGATCGGCATCGATAACGGTATTCGATCAACTGAAGGAAAAAAATGGAATGTTACATTACTTCCCCCCTTATGGGAATTTCATCCCCGAAATTTTTACGTACCCTCAAAATAAATATGGATATACTTTTCGCATCTCAGATTCTAGTTCCCATGTTGCCTACTCAATGCCTCGATTGTTCCATAACACTTTAACTAGTGATATAGATTTGTTTCTCAGTTGCTTCTCCTTAAAGCCTAGCACTCGAACTAGTCGTTCTTCATAAGATAGATCCTCCCGCAGGGGCAAGACTTGGTGTCAAATGATGTGTCCTGGGTCTGGTACATACTTCTTCCGGTTCGAGATATGGAACACATTATGAATCTTCTCCAATTCTGGGGGCAGGGCTAGCCGGTAGGCCACAGGTCCGATCTTCTCTAAAATTTCGAATGGCCCGAGGTATCTCGGACGGAGTTTGCTTTTCTTACCACCTCTTGATATTCCTTTCATGGGTGTAGCCTTTAGAAATACATGATCACCAACCTGGAATTCTAGGTCCTTGCGTCGTCGATCTGCATAGCACTTTTACCTACTTTGTGCCGTCTGCATATGTTTCCGAATGGTTTGGATCTTCTCAGTCGTCTCTTGGATTACGTCTGGTCTGAGTAATCTACAATCACCGGTCTCTTCCCAACAGATAGAGGATCTACATCGCCTCCTATATAGGGCTTAATAAGGTGCCATGCCAATGCTAGAATGAGAGCTATTGTTGTAGGCAAACTCTACTAGCGGCAAGTGCGTAGCCCAATTGCCTCCAAAATCTAAAGTGCAAGCTCTCAGCATGTCCTCCAGAGACTGCATCATTCTCTCGGATTGTCCATCAGTCTAAGGATGTGCTGAGATGCTGAACTTCAATCTAGTCCCTAAAGCTTGATGTAGACTCTTCCAAAATCTTGAGGTGAAACGGGGGTCTCGATCTGATACGATGGGTATGGGAATCTCGTGAAGCTTCACGATCTCATCAATGTATAAGCTGGTCAACTTTTCCATGGTATACGACATCTTGTAGGTTATAAAGTGTGTTGATTTGGCCAGTCGGTCAACTACCACCCATATGGCATCCTCTCCTTTTCTTGATAGGGGTAATCTAGTAACAAAATCCATGGTTATGTGATCCCATTTCCATTCTGGGATGGGCAAAGGTTGTAATAGTACTGATGGTGTCTGATGTTCAATCTTCACCTGTTGGCATGTCAAACACTTTGATAAAAATTCAACTATATCCTCCTTCATGCGGTTCCACTAGAAGTTTTGTCGAAGGTTCTGATACATCTGGGTGCTACCTGGATGAAGAGCATATAGGGTCTGGCGAGCTTCTCTTAATATCTGATCCTTAAGCTCCCCATCATTGGGTACACAAAGGCGATTACCCATCTTCAAAACACCATCTTGAGTCTTATAGTCTGAATATTTTCCTTGTTCCACCTTCTTCCTTATCTCACTTAGCTCCTTGTCTTCGTTCTGTCGCTCCTTGATTTGGTCCAACAGAGTAGGGTATAGGCTTATCTGACAAATCTTCATTTCAGAAGAATACTCTCTAACTTCAATCTCCATTCTCCTAAGCTCCTTACTTAACTCAGCTTGATTAGTTAGCAAACAAGCTGATGCAATATGATTCTTCCGACTGAGTGCATCTGCTACTACATTAGCTTTACCTAGATGGTAAAGGATATTTACATCATAGTCTTTCAGCAATTCCAACCATCTTCTTTGTCTCATGTTAATCTCCTTCTGAGTAAATATATACTTTATAGGATCTTGTGATCTGTATAAATATCACATGATACCCCATATAGATAGTGTCTCCATATCTTCAAGGTAAAAATCACAGCAGCCAATTCCAAATCATGAGTGGGATAATTCTTCTCATGAGGCCTCAATTGCCTAGAGGCATAAGCCACTACCTTCTCATTTTGCATCAGAACACAACCTAAACCTCTGGAAGATGCATTACTATATATCACAGACTTATCTGAACTCATAGGGATAGTGAGGATAGGGGCGGTTACAAACCGTTTCTTCAACTCCTAAAAATATTCTTCGCATTTCTCACTCCATATATATTTAACATTCTTATGAGTCAGATAAGTTAAAGGGGCTGCTAATTGGGAAATGTCCTTGAAAAATCTTCTATAATATCCTGCTAGTCCCAAAAAGCTATGAATCTCAGTCACTAAGATAGGATGCGGCCAGTTCACTACAGGTTCAACCTTCGCTGGATACACGGATATCCTATCTCTAGTGATCACATGGCCGAAAAACATCATCTTTTCTAGCCAGAATTCTCACTTCTTAAACTTTGCGTATAGATGTTGTTCCCTTAGGGTTTGCAATACAATCCTCAAATGTTCTCCATGCTCTTGGTAACTCATAAAATAGATCAAGATGTCATCAATGAAAACCCCCACAAATTGATCTAATTATTGTTTGAATATCCGGTTCATCAAATCCATGAATGCGGCCGGCGCATTAGTCAGTCCAAAAGGCATCACTAAAAATTCATAACAACCAAATACTTAACAATGAACCAATAACTTTAACAACTAATACATATAGTTAGCAACCAATCTGTCAGAGTGATTTCAAAAGAATAAAAAAGAATGTACCATCTCAGTGAATCGTAAGCCTCATCATCATCACTGAACAGGTCCTGTTAAGATGTCTCCTTGCCCCACCATGCTTTATTGTAGTTAATCTTAATGCTAAAATTGGAGAGCATGTCGTTCTTGATATCAACTGCATGAAGATCTGGTCTAACCTTTAAAATAGCTTGTATTTGGCCTGCAATGAACTTCCTTAATGCCATTGAGTTGCTAGCATTTGCTCCATGTTAACCGCAGGTGTGGGTAGATTCGAAATTCTTTATGGACATGATCGATGAATTTCTAAATTGGGAAGCAAATAACATCCAAGGGAAACCATGCGTGTGCTTGAATCGGCAATAGACTCTTATGCGCATTTGTTCATTGTGGTAAATATCTTACTCAAACCATTTAGCAATTGAATAGTATTGAAGTGATAATCAACATTATCAAATTTTGACCAACTTCACGTATGGCGGTCAGCCACTCAGTTGGGATCTTTGTTTAGTGGTTAATCATGTCTTCTAGCAGCATGATCGAGTCACCGGTGGGGTTGTCATTAGGAATACGCTCATCATTATAGGTATGGGTGAATGTGGTATCTGTGCATCATGAATTTTCTATCAGTATGGTCCTAAAGAAGTAAAAAACTACATAGCCTCAGCAATGAACTCCTAACCTTAACAGCCAACTCATAAACTTAACAGCCAACAGCAAACACCTAACCACAGCAACCAACTAGTATACGTAACAGCGAGCTCATAACCTTAGAAAAAAAAATCTTAAACCTATTTCATAAAATAAGCAAAACAACCCAAACCTTAACAACCAGTCCTTAATCTAACCTTGACAACCAACTCATAACCTCAGCAACCAATGCATAAGGTTAATAACTAGTGGCAAAACCTATTAGTGAACTCATAAGGAAATCAAAAGTGTAATGCCTACACATTTTCTGACGTAGTCTATGTGTTCTGCAAAGTTGAGGATTCCCCAGGGGAGGTAGCATACAATTTCGCGTCTGTAAAACGATTACGACGACAATACTCGAACATCAAATTTAAGTCATCATCATTGTCAATTAAAATACTAAATTTCTTTTCCCTTTCTGTTATAGGGTGTTCCATGTTTCTTACAAATATGCTATCCTGAGGCCGAGACTCAGTCGAGGCGGCTTCATTCCTCGAAGACGACTCGAAAGGTGGACTCAGTCAAGCAAAAGATTGCTACTCAACAATCAGCCGACACTTCCCCCGAGGGTGACTCAGAACATTACTTCTTAGTATTATTTTACCCTTTATGATCATTATTAGGACCCCACGTCACCCACTAACAAGCCTCGACGGCTGCAGATTCCCCATACCATAGAAGCGACTCCACGTCACTCGCCGACATGCCTCGATGGCTACAGGATCCTCATACCACAGAAGTGACCCCACATCACTCGCCGACATGCCTCGACGGCTGTAGGATCCCCATACCACAGATATGACTCCACGTCACTCACTGACAAGCCTCAACAGCTGCTGATTCCCCATGTCACTGAAGTGACCTCTCATCACTCACCAATTGACATGTATCGGGCAGAGGGTGACTCAGCCTCCAACTCACCCCTCGTCCTCATCAAAAATCGCATTCTCACTAGATGCCGATTCGACCCTTGGCGTCCTCTATAAATACATATGCTAATCGTCATGAAAAAAGGTTAGATTCTCCTACTACCTAAAAACTCTCTAGACACATATTAGAAGAGCACATTGTTTGGGGAGAAAGTCGATTTCATTGATGAGTTCATTTACAACTTCAAACATTTACAACAAACTCAAAAAACTAGTCTTTTTATAAGACTTTCAACAAAAATTACCACTTTCTTTTCAACAAACACAACAGACGTTTATCCTCCACTGCTTGCGTGGGATCTTGGCCTGTAACGGGGATGTTGATATCCGTGGACTACCAAATGATCAAATTGATCCAGAGCTTCATTGGTTCATGAAGGACTCAAAAAACCGAAGCAATTATCTCGGCAACAGCAAGATAATTACTCTTATCGAGATCACCGTAATGAGGCAATCTCAAGGGAAGGAATCGGGAACTGTAGATCTAATGAGCTCTTCTTCTTTATACTGATGAACTCGATCCGATCTCCTCCTCTCCTCTAAAATTTATTTTCCATTAGTCTTCAATTCAGCAGGGCTTTATCGACGCTCGAGAATTCCAAATCTCTGCAAATGAACGCCCTAGGGCTATATTTATTAGCTTCGGGACCTTTGTTTTTGGATAATAATGATTAATACACTCTTATCTTCAGTTATAACCACTTTATCATGTTCTTGGATAACATTGGATCAGTTGGAACAAATCCAGGTAGTTAACGATCGAAAAATAGTTCAAAAAATAGCAAAACAGGTTTTTTGGGTCTAGGACACCCGAGGTGTCTCGGCCTTGGCCCGAGACACCATGTGTGTCTCAGCCTTGGCTGATACACTATGAGGGTCTCGGCCAAGGCCGAGACACTCGTAGTATCTTAGCTTTGGTTCTAGGCACTGTACTACGCGTCCCGTCTGTTTTCATCGTATTTTTGTCGTCCGAACTCTGAATTGTGCAATTCAATATGCGTTGAAAAGTTAACAAAAAGATCTACAAGGTCCCATGGTTGAATGACATGTGGAGTAGACAAGATAAAAGGGGCATTTCTCATTTTCATAAGCAACGCATAGCTCCCGATCAATTTGTGTTTTTGTTATTCTGAAGTTCTGTTACTTCACTCGGTTCATCAACTTACTTCATGTGCTCTTCAACATCAAATAAGATTCTATGACTTGGATAGTAACATTCATCATCTTCTCTCTATCTCGAGCCACGTGTGGAAACCTATAGGCATTTTTAGACGCCTACACGCCTGCACGCCTACAGATACCCCTTCCAAAGTGTTTCAGTCTCGTTTCTTTTATAGAAGAGGCTGAAATACTTTAGATGTGATCGGTCCAACCTTCAGTCAGTACAAAAGGACCTACAGTTAGCTTTGATTCTTGACTTCTTTAATTTTTAGTCTATTTTGATGAATGGTTAAAGTTCTTCCGACGCTGCTTTTATCGTCTGGCCATCGTCGAAGATTTGAATCGAACATGGTAAGTTGGTTTTGGCTCATGTCATTGAGTTGACTTTGAACTGATTATCTCTATTATAACGCGTTGACCGACATTGACTTTTCTTGTAACGCGTTGATTGGCGTTGACCTAGGGCTATGCGTTGATTGATGTTGACCTTAGGGTTTCGCATCGATCAACGTTGACTTTTCATCACAACACGTTGACTGGCGTTGACCTAGGGCTATGCGTTAACCGGTGTTGACCTTAGGGTTTCGCATCGATTGGTGTTGACTTTTGTCGCAATGCGTTGACTGGTGTGTCTACACAGTTTATGCTCTTAAGGCGTTAGAGCGTGACAGTCCCAAATGTTGGGGCTGTAGGACTAACTCTTAAGGTTGATTCATCTGCATGACTGGATCTTATCCTGAAGTTGTCGGATCCTTGAGTCACGAGACCAATTAATGGAGTTGGTGTATCAATGACTATCGCATTTATAGAATTTTTGTCAAATTCTTATCCATCAACGGGTTTGATTAGCCTTTACCGACTACCGTTTGAGTCGAGCTAGCATGCAGATTGTTCAAATCCGTTCCGCCCATGACGCTTTGCTAAAAGAGTTAACTCTTTTAGTGCCATGATATTGAATACGTAGACTTCATCTTTCTTATGAGAATAGAGTACCCGATAATGCGTGTTGGGTATTGACTTATTCCTTCTTAGGATTCGAGATAAAAGTATCCAGACTTGTATTCTGGTGTCTTCTTCACTCAGTGAAAGAAGACTTCATCTTTCTAAAACGAGCAACTGTGTTAGGCATTAACTTATCCCTACTTAGGATTTGGAATAAAATTCTCCATGCGTGTAAGGTACAAATTATGGTGTTAATAATAACAACCTGCCACAATATTGAATATGTGGTCTTTTGTCCTTTTTACGGTAAAAGATTAACCAACAACGCGTGTTAGGCGTTAACTTATCCCTTCTTAGGCTTCGCGACAAAACTTCCCAAACTTAGATTCTGGTGTCTTCTTCAATCAGTGAAAGACTAAATTGACAATGCGTATTAGATGTAGACTTAGGATTTTTGGCAAATCCTCAGCCTTTAACGGATTTGGCTTGCCTTTACCGATCACCGTTTGAATCGGGCTTGTATGCGGATTGTTTAAGTCCGTTTTGCATGTGATGTTGTGCTAAGAGAGTTAACTCTCTTAGTGCTACGATATTGAGTATATAGACTTTGTCTTTCTCATGGGAATAGACTACCCAGCAACGCGTGTTAAACGCTAACTTATCCCGACTTAGGCTTCGGGATAAAAGTCCCTAGACTTGGATTCCGGTATCTTTTTTAATCGGTAAAAGACTAAACCAATAATGCGTATTAGACGTTGACTTATCCCTACTTAGGCTTTGGGATAAAATTCCTCGTGTGTGTAAGGCATGTATTATTGAATTGAAGGATGATGTCTTCTTTTGGGGCAAAGACGAACTCGAAATGGGAGAGGAAGAATTTTATATTCTATTTCCTAAAACCGAAGAGGAAGAATTTTATATTCTATCTTCAGTTAAAAAGGAGACTCGAAGTGGGATCTCCACTTTGAGAATCTGAAGAGTGAAACTAAGAGTGGGATCTCCACTTTGAGAATCGAAAAGATTCAGATAATCCTAACTGTCGGAAGGTTTGATTACCAAACTAAAGATGAATTTCTCGTTTATCGAGAGTGAATTGTTGTTTTGCCTCTAACTGTAGGAAGGTTTGACCAAGCGGAAGTTTGAGGTGATCCTAACTGTAGGAAGGTTTGATCACTTAATTTGAAAGTGGACCTCTAGTTCATGGAAGGAATCGAGAGAAGATTTTGGCTTTGGCCCTAACTGTAGGAAGGTTTGACCAAATAGGGGATTTGAGCGATCCTAACTATTTAAAGGTTTGGTCGTTCAATTTACAGACTTCTCGTTCATAGAAAGAATCGAGAGGGGATTTTGGTTATGGTCCTAACTGTTTAAATGTTTGACCAAGTGGGAGTGAAATCACAGTGGGGGTTTTCGATGTCAAATGATGAGATCTTGACACGAATGGAATTTGACAATCGCAATAGACCGTTCGAATTATAATTTCCAGTGCTATGTCAGGACTATAACAGCGGGAGTTTAGTGTTTACTTTGTTTATAATGACCAGGTTATCCCTAAGAATATTACATGTAACATTCTTCCAGGAACTTTCCATTACATGAATCATCCACCCTCAGCTTCCTTCATGAAACTGGGTCTAACATTGGTTAGTTGGATGACCGGGTTTATCCTTAAGAATACCGGCATGACGCTCTCTAAGAACTTCCCGTGAAAGAAAGAAAACAGTTTAGGCTCATATACCTGTTAGAGTATGTAGTGAGTAGTTTAATCTCATATACTTGTTGGAGGATTGAGAAGCAGTTTATACTCATATACACTTCGGAGTGTCATTCGGCTTAATTTAGTGTTATAACGCCAGCTTCAACTAAGGTTTAGATGCTATTTTTGAGAGCAAAGTAAGCCTTGGTAGGATGAAGGACCCTTCTGTGGCACGCACAGTACTTTGGATCCGAAGTGTTGTCAGCTTCCTCCTGACTAGCGATAGATGGTAGCTTGATCATGTTGTTTTCAAGGAGGGATTCGAAAATGGCTGGAACGTCCTTGTCCTTGAAGGAGTACACTTTTTGGAGTCTTGGATCCAAAGTCTTTTGCTATCTTCGGGGTTGTTGTTGCGATGTCTGATTAATGTCAATAACTGCTATAGGCGCCTTCCTCTTACCACAGGAGACGAAGCTTGAGTTCGAAGGGTTAGCCGTCGGTTAGCTTCTTTCGGCTTTCTTCCTTCTGAGGAAACGTTCGGCCTGCTCTCCGCGTATCTTCAACTCTTTCCAGATGTTAGATAGTGCTACTCCCATAACTTCCAAAATATTAATGGATAGATTATTATGACAGGTTTGGAGGATGAAGTCCTATGTGACTGGATCTCAACAGTTCATCGCCTTATTTCGGAAGCGCTTGATGAAGTCGTCAACCATCTCTTAGTCTTCCTGTTTCTCGTCAAAGAGCGTTCTGATTGATATCTTGGTGTCATCATCAAAGAAATTGTTGAGGAATAGGTTCTTCATGTCATCCCAGTTGTTGATGCTCCCCGGTTTGAGACGGCGGTACCAATCGAAGGCAGCTTCGTGAAGGGTGTCGACGAATGATCGGACCATTAGGGATTCATTCCCAAAAATCACACCCAAGTAAGACTTGAAGTAAATTAGATGCTGAGTGGGCGAGCCCTTCTCGTCAAACGACGTGAAGTTGCTTAGATTGAACTACGCTGGATATAGGATCGACTCCCACTCTCTTGGATAGGGATACGGAATATCGATCTTCTTCACCTCTCGAGCAGATATCAGAGTGTTGATTTTGCTCTTGAGGTATTTTATATTTTCATCCTCATTTGTATCATGCTTTGGATGATTTCTGAGAGGAACAACATGGCCACCACCGGTATTGTCATCTTTAGTGGGACCACCACCAACGTCGTTGTCTTCAGTGGGGCCACCCCTAGCGTTTTGGTCAATGGGAGGGTTGTCTTCATGAAGGTGTTCGTTCACATCTGAATCATCACCTGCTTGGTTAGTAATGTTATGATGGCTGGATTTACCAAGTTGATTGGACGGAGCCCGAATCTGTTGGTCATGCTCTTCCTTCATCCGCAACATGGCCATTTCCAATTCGAACTTGAAGTTCTCTTTTTTACTTAGCCAAAGCATCCTCGATGATTTTGGCCATTTGCTCGGTGTTGATCATAAGTGCGTCACAGGATTGTCCAGGGCTGGATACCGTATTGTCAAAAGCGATTACAGAGTTAGCATCTGATGCTTCATCATCCGAGGATAATCCCCTCTGCATTCTCTGATAACCCCTTTGTCTAATGGTTCCCGATCACGATTACAGAGTTAGCCATGTTAATTGTAACTTTTAGAAGTTTGTCATCTTTAACAGCTGATCGTTTCTTATGGAATCGTCTTGGCTTAGTATTTGATGCTTCAGAGGAAAGCTTTTGGAATACCGAGACCCTCTGTGGAGCGGTCTTGGGATAGCTACACGTTAATAATAGTACCCTAATTAGTTTGACGCACATACAATGAAAGTCCGTCTCCCGGGTATCTTTCTTTCGAGGTCTGTTTGTACCCCCATCCTGATAGTACAACTCATTAGCATAATGACCGGAGCAATCTATCGTGCGTTGGCATGACTTCTCAGGTATAACGTTGTTGTTTGACGAACACGTTTCATTTTGAGGATTCATCGCCTTATTGGCACACTCAAGAGTCGCACATTTCGAGCTGCACCTTCATAAGCATGGGACCTCAATGGGCTTGTGGACTTTGACACGTAGTCCAAGGCGATTAGTTATATGAATTTTCTCCTTACGAGAAGGCTCAGACTTGTTGCAAGGGTGACTACGACCCCTAACTTGATGAATTGCTCGGGGTTCTTTCACAAGTTTGTTTCGATCTTCATGTAGAGGACCCAGGCGATCCTTCAACGGAATTCTGGATTTAGAGAGATCCATGCTATCATAGGGCGTTATCGAAGAAGGTGTGGAAGAAATAGCAACAGGATCTAAAGTTGATGATGGCTGGGGAACAACCTCGGATCTGGAATCGAGCGAGAGACACGACTGGTGTCTCTTGTCGGGTAGTGGTGTTGTTTTGGCCTTCAGCATCCAAACCCGCTTTGATCTTGGTGGTTTCTTGTCCACCTCCTCCTGCTGCAATTTCTCTACTTCTTGTGTGAGAATCCATGCATGCGCAAGTAGTGCGCGACATTTCTTGATACACTCCTCGAGAGTAGAATAGCTTTGTTTGACACAAACCAATTTGTTGGTGGTTTCTTGTCCACCTCCTCCTGCTGCAATTTCTCTACTTCTTGTGCGAGAATCCATGCATGCGCAAGTAGTGCGCGACATTTCTGGATACACTCCTCTAGAGTAGAACAGCTTTGTTTGACACAAACCAATTTGTTAGTGTTTTCGTCGAGAGTTGGTTTCATTGTGGAATTCATTATATCTTTAGTCGATTACAACAAATTCAAAAAAAGAAATAGTCTTTTTATAAGACTTCTCTTACACAACAAACAGAAAATTACAACTCTCTAGAAAATAGCACAGAAATCGTTTATCGACTCCTGTTTTGTGGGACTTTGCCTGTGTCGGGAGTGCTTTGACTCGTGGACCACCAAATCACAGATTGTGAATGGGTTTAGAGATTCTTCCTTCGTTTATCGAAGTAGGAATTTAAAGTGAATATCTTATCGATGTAAGATGTTCACTCTTCCAAAGATCAAGTCTGAGCTTAGATCTCTAGAAATCACCAAACGTTGTTTACGAAAGGTGAAAACTCTCTTTCTCTTCCTTAAAATTATCAAAAGCTCAAGTCTCTATGCTCCATTCTGCTCTCTGTCCTTTGTTTTGTGTCTAGGGAGGTATTTATAAGGGTAGGAGTGCACAACAGTGGAAACGGGGATGAAATAACTGACCACATGACATCTCTTTGGCCGCGTCAGTCAACACTGCCGCGGATATTGGCGCGTCAGTGTGGACTGCCGCGGCCAAAGGAGCGGTTACAACCACATCCCATCGTGCTTGAAACTGTTCTTCCATGACTTTTAACCACTTTTTTCATGGTTTAATTGCTTGTCCACATCAGCACACATTCTATTTCTGATATGCCGTCACGTAGACTTTAAAAAATCATCGTATAACTGCTTTGTAACCGCCGCGGTACCCCCTGTAGTTTGCGCGTCACCATAGACTACCGCACTTGAGGCGCGCCACCATGAGCTGCCACACCTAAGGCACGCCACCATAAGCTACCGCGCCTAAGGCGCGTCACCATGGGCTGCCGCGCCTAAGGCGTGTCATCATGGGTTGCTTGTTGGTGTATTTTGTCGTTGTATACACATTGTTCTCTTCTCATCCTTGAGTTGTGTTTGGATATCTATGAGCATTTTTTGACGCCTACAGATACCCCCTCCAAAGTATCTCAGACTCATTATTTTAGAGAGGAGTCTGGGACACTTTTGATATGATAAGTTTTCCTTGCAATCTCTTCAGTACTTTTTTGAGGAAGTTGCGTAGAATGGTCTGTGAATGGATTCAATCCCTGAGTTCTTTATCTTTTAGTCTATTCAGTACTTTGTAGAACAGCTAAAATCCTTCCGGTGCTGCGTTTATCGCGTGGCCATTCTCGAAGTCTTGAATTAGAACTGCCAAGGGATCATTGCGTGTGTATGGCATTTCTACGCGTCAGAGTTCACTGTGTTGTGCTAGCGTGCCAGCATTAACTACCACGCCAGCGTTCACTGCCGCGATCGAGCGTGCCAGCGAGGACTGCCGTGCTCGAGTGCGCCAGCATCGACTGTCGCGCACAGCTTCGGCCAGTCGGGTTTATAAGGCTACTGTCGGGCCTTTTTGGGTCATTTTTACCCGCTCTCTTGAGTTCGAAATCATATCTAAAACCCTATAAAAGGATTCTCAAGCTTTTTCCTCTTCCCATCCCTTCATATTTTGGTGATTCTATTAAAACCAGATCTAGGGTTTCGACTGTTCCCCTTGATTTCCAGCTTCCTGTTGATTCTTCGATTTTCCAAGCTTGCTCCTCTTTATTTTCTGGTAGGATGGCACATTCTTCATGTATCTAGGGTTTATTTTCGCTTTGTATTTGGAATTTTACTCGAAAACCCTAACTTCTTTGTGTTCTCTAGGTCAAAAACCATGTCACCCAAGAGATCCAGAGTTCCCAAGGGCAAATCTGTAGCCCAGGCGTCGGAGGAGACAGAGGCCGCTGCTACGTCGTTTGGGGGTAATAATAATTTTTTTTTTCTTTTCTCTGTCCAAAATTGATTGCTTTATGCATATAACCTCGTTTGTCTCCTTTGAGAGGCATCCGAGAAGAGTTGACATCCTCCTTCGAGGGGATCGACGCTACAGAATACATATCTTGTTTAATCAAGACATGTACCACGACCAAAACATGAGTTTGGCTCAAACTCACGGCTCTTCGAAGCCCAGAGTCGCTGTTTTGTTACCGCGGCAACACGTACTGCCGTGGCTAAGTGCGGCAGCATACACTGCCGCGGTAACGCACGGCAGTGGATACCGTCCCGGCTACTTAGAGCATTTTGCCTTGCTCTCTTAGCCTCTCTGCAGTGCCTTTTTCTTCTGTCGCTTTTTCTGATAGAGAAGACCCGGACCAGAGTGGTATTCTTCATGCTTCTTTCAACAGCGACTTTCTGGTTAGAGAGGATCGTCAGTTTAATGAGGGTTGTGACGATAGCATTCCTGAACTGATTCGTGAAGGAAGTCGTCGCACTCTACGTGCTTTGTTGACTGACTCGCCCTTAACCCCAATTTTAGACTCTACCGAACTGTTAAAGAAAACTAACTACTTGTTCGGGGATTAGATTGAAGATCCGGATAATTTTTGTTGTAGTCCTAAAGCTTGGTTGAATGAACACGAAGGGGATTTTCTGTTCCTCCCCCCGTTCCCTCGACAGTACTCGATTCTGCAATTAAGGAATTTAGTCGTTTCGAGGAATATGTCGTGGCACTTGACAGATGACCATGAACGCATCCATTACGGGTTCATTGGTAAGGATATTAGCGCTCCTGGCTCCAGTGGTCGGCATACTATTCGCGGCCTTCATCCAGGGGTACTTGGACCGGATAGTGGGCCTCAGAATGAACTGATGATAAAGGCTAACACGGTAAAGAATAGGCTTGCTCGGATCGGCAGAGAATTCTCTCTCCCGAAATTCAGATGTTATGGATGGGTTCACTCGCTCCCAGATAAATGGTGGTCTAGGATGACCAACTACGTACTTAATCATTGGGGTCAGGAGTTAGCGAACCTGGGATTATACACTCTAATCCGAGCTAGCATGCATGGTCTCCCGATAAGTGTAGATCACTTTCTCGTCTTGTTCGAGTCTTATAATCCAAAGACCAATACATTCTTCACTAAGTATGGTGAGTTAGGGCTTCCGCTCCACGAAATGATGAAAGTATCTGGATTGCCATTAAGGAATACTCCTTACCAGGAATACTTTCCCAACAATTGTCAGCTTATGAAGATGAAGAAGGCTGGCTCTGCCGCTTATGACATTCTCTGGGAATTAACTTGTCATTATCAAACAGCGATAGCCAGGATTGAGGTAAAGAGTAAGAAGGCAGCTCAAGTCAGTCTAAAGCAGTTCGCCGATTACTTGTTCCAGAATCTCGAAAGCTCGACTGGTGAAGCCGTTTGCGAATCACCTACCCTGACTCCTTCTGATGTTAACAAGTTAATCACAAAGATCAATGCCCAGTCTTATACAACCGGGTCATCCGAAGGTGGATTTCTGAGGGGGGCGAAATTCAGCACTTTCTTATGGCAAACCACAAAGAGGATGAAACCTGAGACTCTTCTCTCTGGCTATTTTGCCATATGGCTAAAGAAGTGTGTAGTGCCGCATCAATTTTTAGATGCTCTTCCTCTTGATGTCCTCTTTCCAGCTGTGTAATTAGCCATTGGAGGTAGACTATCTTTACTCTCTGCCATGATTGCTGACATCCATAGTGGTCTGCGCAACTTAGCCAACACCTTTACAAAAGTGGGTGCTCAGCCTTCGATTAAAATTCCCATGTCAAGGGTTGAACTACCGTACACATATCGGATGGCGTGGTTGGTCCTCCATCGAAACGATATGATGTCAGCTCCCGACATATCAGATCCAGAAATTCCTCTGCTGCAGCTTTTAGAAGGATGTAAGTGGTTGAATCCTTCATAACAATAGCCTGACAGGGTGAGGCAGTTCAGGAATGCTAAGTGCTGGGAATTCTATAAATGTTTCCCTCGATTTTCTGGTGCATATAATGACATGCTCATTGATGAGGAAATGCCTGGGACCAACAGGACTTCTCTTAACATGGGCAGTTTTCATTGGCTCATGAACATCCGACCAGGCTATAATGTTTTCCGATCAAGAAACATATGCAGAATCGAGCCTTACTTTCCTTGCCGATTTGCGCGACAATTCGGCTACAACAACCTATATGTTGGGAATCCTAACAAATGGCTAGCGACCTGTGGAGGCCTCATTAACGGAGTACGAGCCTGGTTTTGGAATGTTGTTGGCTGCACAACAGTTCAATTTAGCTTACCCATCGCTGAGCCGGATCTTCATATGACTTTTCTCTACTGCCGATGGATTTTAGCCGCCAACACACCGGTTACAAAGAAAAAGATTTCTAAAGTAGAAGCGGAAGCCGTAGTCCGCAGTGTTATACCTTCCAGGATAGGAAAGGGACCCGTTACATCTTCTCGCAAAGGAAAGCAAATAGCTGATTTCGAAGAGAGTGATGACTTTGAAACATCTAGTGAGGAGGATGAAACCAAAGATGAAGCAGAAGCTAACATTCCTCTTTCTCCTGTAGCCCAGAGGACTCGTCGGACTTCTTCACCCCAATCACCAGGTGCTCCTTCTAAGGGTGTTCAAATGAAAGAGAAGAATATTCCTTTATCGTCTTCCAATAAAATGACCGTCAGATGGCCTGTCTTGGAAGAAGAAGAAGAAGAAAAGGAGGAAGATGTCACCCCACTTATTGGCAGAAAGAGGTCCCGATCTCCTGCTTCTTCCGAGGCTCAATCCTGCCCTGCTCAAGGATCTGAACTACGCACCAAATTTCACCACGAGAGCTCTGAAGTTCCCAGAGATACTCGCGTATCGAAGAGGATTAAGAAGATTGCCCATCGACAACGTAAACTTCCCCCATTGTTCGAAGAGGAGTTTACCCAAGATCTTTCGGTTGAAGAGGGAGGTAAAATCTCATTCTCATCTCTTTTTCCTATCTTATCTTCTTATATAAAATCTCATTTATTCTTTGGCTGTCGTAGGTGAGCAAGAAGAAGAAGGTGAAATTATGCCCGAGCCTTCTTCCCCTGGCTTGATGAACATTGATGAACCAAGCTTCACTCAACAAGTACACAGAGCAATGAGTGAAGAACCCGTCGGTATTGACACCATCGTTCCTCCAGTTACTACATCGACCTCGAACCACTGAGACAGGTACAAATGCTTTCTCATTTGGAGGACACTTTCGGAAAATAAGTGAATCGGAACATGTTCTTCTTCTGTTAACTTGTGCGCTTTATCTTCTTTTAGTTAAACTAAAGGAGGTGGGTGCGAGTAGTAGCGCTGTCGACCCCGCAACTATTATTGAAGGTAACATTAGTTTTTATTTGCTTTTATTCCTTCATACTCTTATATATGTGCTAACGGGTCTTTCTGTCCCCTAGATATTCCCGCTAATGAGCCAAGAGATCAGGAAGCTCTCATGATGTGGAGACTGGGGACTCCAATGAACATGACTTTAAGCTCGATATCTCTGAAGATGACCATCAGCGTATTTCTGATCTGCTGTCAGCTCAGGATCCAGCTGCTACCGCAAGACCAACCGCTAGAGTTGGTTCCACTGAAGAAGGCACGTCAGAGGGTATATACTCTCGAACTTAGGTCTTCAATTAAGCTCTCATTTCTTATTTTAGTGACTGAATAAGAACTTTATATGTAGGACCAACAAATGAAGTTGATGCGTCTACCATCATTCGTGCATGCGATCAACCTGAAGGCTTGGGTTTTTTGCCTTTGACAGGTCCCTCATCTGGAGTTGAACCGTCAGCTATTGCTCCTCCGACTTCTGACGTTGTCGAAACTGAACCTGTTGCGACTTCTGATCTGACCCTGGTTGTTCATGAAGTTGGAGGGTCGAAGGCTACTGCGAAAGAGCAAGTTACTGCAACTTTGGCTCAACTTGGTACGTCTCGTCTTTAATATGCTTCGTAGTTGCATTCAAACTTGTAGAGTGTTTATCCATCTTTTTCTTGTTTATAGAACTCGTTTCTCAAGAATCCGTCAATGTAGATCCAAAACCATTGGAGGCTTCGAGTGAACAACTGTCTGATGTAGTGAGTCAACCGACGAGTGTTATTCCTGAACAAATCCCGATTATTATAGAGCCCGCTACAGCCTCGTCAAGACAAGGTAACTCAGTTGTGAAGTTTTCCAGTGAATGTAACATGTTTCCGTTCGTTGCTATGTGCGAGCGTGCATATCTTATATTCATTTCATTTGTTCTCTTTGTGGCTCCTTCTTTATCACTATCCGTGTTAGACCATAGAGGGGGTGATTAGGGTCTTATGCTAATCTAATCCGATTAAAATGCCAATTAAAACTAATTAACAAATGTATTCTTGCA
>BQKN01060072.1:45539-73806 GCA_022839385.1 Asparagus kiusianus
TGAACTCTTTTGCTCATTGAAATTTTATTATGATTACTCATTCTTGTTTAGAATAAATAACCATAATATTTATAGGATTTTTGGCAAATCCTCAGCCATCAACGGATTTGATATGTCTTTACCGACTACCGTTTGAATTGGGCTAGTATGTGAATTACCTAAGTCCGTTTCACATATAACATTGTGCTAAAAGAATTAAACTCTTTTAGACTTTGAACTACAATATTGAATATGTAGGCTACATGTGTTAGGTGTAGGCTTATATCTAATAAGGGATTGAGATAACATCCCCCATGCATGAACATCATGGATTTTAAAATGTAAGTAGGTTGCATTTCCTATATAGGACAACGATCCCAACATTACAAAGAAAGAATTGAGTATTCCGTCTTTCAATCTCTTGTTTGTTGGTAGAGATGAACCCAAAATCGGAGAGGAAGAATTTTATATTCTATCTCCTGGTCTCTGGTTTGTTGGTAGAGATAAACCCAAAATCGGAGAGGAAGAATTTTATATTCTACCTCCTGGTCTCTTGTTTGTTGGTAGAGATAAATCCAAAATTGGAGAGGAAGAATTTTATATTCTATCTCCTGGTGCAAAGAAAACTCGAAGTGGGATCTTCACTTAGAGAATCTGGATTGGTTTGAATAATCCTAACTGTCATAAGGTTTGATTGTTCAATTCAAAAGCGGACCTTTCGTTCGCAAAATGAATCGAAAGGAGATTTTGATTGTGGTCCTAATTGTAGTAAGGTTTGACCAAGTGGGAGTTTCGAGGTGATCCTAACTGTAGGAAGGTTTGATCGCTCGATTTGTGGACCTCTCGTTCATGGAACGAATCAAGAGGGGACTTTGGTTTTGGTCCTAACTGTAGGAAGGTTTGACCAAAAAAAGGGATTTGAGATGATCCTAACTGTTTAAAGGTTTGATCATTCAATTTGTGGACCTCTCATTCATTGAAGGAATCGAGAGGGGATTTTGGTCTTAACTGTAGGAGAGTTTGACCAGATAAGGAATGGTAGTGGGGTACAAATAACAATGAGTTTGTTGACTTGTACAAACTACTCAGTGGGAATCATTTTTTCGATGTCAAGTACAAGAATTTAAAATGAAGTGATTTGACGACTGGTATGGGCCGACATTGCATCGTAATTTTAGTATTGAGAATGTTAGAAAACAGATACAATAGGAGTTTGAAAGGTTTTAATCCGTGACGGATTTCAGTGATCTCGGGTTATCCCAAAATATCCAATACAAGATTTTCTAGGAACTTCCCGTTTTGCATAGGTTATCCTGAATATATTACGGATAATATTTTTTAGGAACTTCCCATTTATTGGCATCATTAATTTGTTGCCATCCTGGGTAATAAGGTGATATGCACCGTTTGAATAGACTGTTTCTATTACAGATGGTCCTTCCCATTTGGGTTAGAATTTTTCTTTTTTCTTAGAATTGAGAATCATAGGCCTTCGAACGGCGAGAACCAGATATTCTTCTTTAAAACTTCGTCGTCGGACCTTTTTATCGAAAGCCCGGGAATTTCTAGCTTGATAAAACTCGATCTGTTGTTGAGCTTCCAAGCGCTTTTTATCTAACATCTCCAATTCCTCAAGACGTTTCTGATGATGCTCTTCCGTTGTCATTCCCGTTGCGAGAGAAATACGGAGGGTGGGAATTTGTATTTCCAAAGGAAGGACGGCTTCGTACCCATATGTTAAGGAATATGGGGTTGCTCCAGTTGGCGTACAGACAGTTGTACGATAAGCCCATAGTGCTTCGCCGAGTTTGTCGTCCCAATCTCGCTTATTGGTTTTCACAAGTTTTGCCAAAATCTTGATAATAGTCTTGTTAAAAGCTTCAGCCAATCCATTAGCTGTGGGATTATAAACAGTTGATGAAACGTCCTTAATCCCGAATTTGCCGCAAAATTTGATAAATGTGTTGCTAACGAATTAAGGACCATTATCGTGTATTATCCACATTGGGACACCATACCGATATATGATAAGGTGTTTAATGAATTTGACCACATCACTCGTCTTTACCCCTCTAAGTGGAACTGCTTCTGCCCATTTTGAGAAATAATCGGTGATTGCCAGAATGAAACGGTCCCCTTTAACGAAGGCGGAAATATAGGACTCACAATGTCCATCCCCCATGTTTCAAATGGCCACGATGTCGCCGATAGGTGTAAATGTTCGGGAGGCTGGTGTATATAATTTGCATGTAATTGACACACTTGACATCATCGGGCGTAGTCGACTGCGTCCTTTACCATAGTTGGCCAGTAATATCCAATTCTCCTAAGTCGGTCGCAGAGTTTAGGACCGGGCTGATGTGCACCGCATGTCCCATCTTACGCCTCTTTGAGTGCTTGTTCCGCTTCCTTATTGAATAGACAACGAAGTAATAAACCATCGTACGACCATCGGTACAGCATTTGTGCTTCAGCATTATAGTAAAATCTCGGTGCTCTCCGTCGAATCGAATCCCTTTCCCTTACGTCTTCAGGAAAGATACCATGTAGGACATAATCGATAATAAGGAAACGCCAATCTCGAACTTCGGGTTCAACTCTTGTTGAGTATGCTTCTTTGGCAACTAAATCATAGATTGGAACAATAAGCTGGTGAGTTCTCACTGTAATTAATTGTTCTGTTTTGGGAGGTTGAGCCAGAGACACCGATAACGCTGCCAATGTGTCTGCATATGCATTTTGGAGACGTGGAACGTACTCGATGAAAAATTCTTCAAACAAGCTTGCCATCTCGATGGCTACCTGGTGGTATGGAATCAGATCCCGATTTCTGACTTCATACTCTCCTCGTATTTGATTAACTACCAATTGAGAATCCCCAAAAGCTTCAAGTTATTCGACCCCTAGTTCTTTGGCGAAATTAAGTCCGATTATTAATGCGTTGTACTCGGCCACGTTATTAGAGCATGGTTCGATCAATGAGTATGCTCTAGGTAAGACATGTTTTTCTGGGGAAACTAAAATGACCCGCACTCCTGAGGAGATTTTAGAACGTCCGGGCACGCTTACCACATTGGTTGCTCGGGAAGCCCCATCGAAGTATAATTGCCACACTTTCTGATATGAGGTGATATTAACTTCGTGAGTTTCATCCGACAGATCGTCATACAACTCGACTACATCTCTCGTAGGGTTTTCCGCCAAAAGATTGCAAATAGCTCGTCCCTTAACTGATTTTTGTTGCTTAAAGTACAGATCATATTGCGATAATAGTAGAGCCCACCTGGCTAAACGCCAATTCATGGACGCCGGTTGGGTCATGAATACTCGTATAGGGTTTATGTTAGAAATGACATAAATTGTATGTCTAACTAAATAATGTCGCATTTTTTGGATTGTGAATACCAAGGCGAGGCATTCTTTCTCAATCATCGGATAACGAGACTCAGCTCCTACCAATTTACGACTCAGATAATACACAGATTGTTCGTGACCGTTATCGTCGTCTTGTGCGAGTAATTCACTTAACGAATGGCTCGTTGCTTTGACATAAATCAAAAACAGTCTGCCCGATTTCGGTGCAACGAGAATAGGTGGATTCGCTAGATATGTTTTAATATCTTCGAATGCCTTCTGACATGCTTCATCCCAAACGAACGACACACTTTTCTTTATGAGTTTAGAGAACGGTTGACATTTTCCAGATAGATTTGATATAAACCGACAGATATATGCCAATCATCCTTGCAACCCTCTGAGTTCTTTAAGATTCCTCAGGGGCTGTAATTCATGTATCACCTTCACTTTATCAGGATCGATATGAATACCTTTTGTGGTAACGACGAACCCAAGAAATTTACCGCTGGACATTCCAAGGAATGACTTAGTCGGATTCATCTTTAACTGATGAGTCCTCATAAGATTGAACATCGTCTTCAGATCGTTAATGTGGTCGCTTTTATCATGGCTCTTAACGACCAGGTCATCAATGTAGCATTCAACGGTCTTTCGAAGGTGCTCTTGAAAGATCTTTGTCATTGCCCGTTGATACGTAGCACCGGCGTTCTTCAAACCGAAAGGCATAACAGTATAATAAAAGACGCCAAGAGGTGTTCTGAATGTTGTATGCTTTTCATCGTCTTGGTGCATCTTGATCCGATTATACCCCAAAAATTCATCCATAAATAACATTCTCTCAAATCCGCATGTGTTGTCAATAATGACGTCTGTAATTGGTAGGGGGAAGTCGTCTTTAGGGCAGGGGGTATTCAGATCTCTGAAGTCAATACAGATTCTGATCTTTCTGTTTTTTTAAGGACTAGAACGATATTAGCTAGCCATTCAGGATGTTGTTCTTCTCTGACAAAACCCGAATCAATCAGTTTCTTGACTTTAGTTTCTATTGCCTCCATAATTTGCGGACGAAACCGTCTCTGTTATTGCTTGACGGGTTTAACATCCGGTTTAATGTTAAGGCTGTGCATTGCTACATCTGGATCAAGTCCCGACATATCTTCATAATTCCAAGCGAACACGTCGATATACTCTCTAATGAGGGCAATTAGTTCTTTTTTCTCATCCGGTGGAAGATCACCGCTAATAAATATAGGTTTCGGGTTACATTCGTCACCCATATTAACTTGAACTACTCTATCCTCAGTAGGAGGCTCTCTTTGCTCAAATCGATCACCATATTGGATATTCATGTAACGTATCTAGGGATCTTCCCAAGTGGGCAACTGATCGTCTCCTTCTGTTGTGGAATGATCAACTGTTACCATGTTTGACATTAGAGTTTTGAATCTTTCTCTAATGCTCACATCAGAATCCCAGATTGAAGCATCGGATGAATGCCAACTCTTATTTATTAGTTGGCTAATGATCTGCTAGCAATATTCGTCATCAAATGATGAAGCATAACCCAAACCTCTTTTATGACTGTAATAATTATCCGGTTTTCCTTTTGGTACGTAGGTAGGATGGGGTGGAACCCTGATACCTTGACCAAAATGAAGACCTTCACCGAGCGAGAGGTCATAGACTTGCCTCTTCATGTAGCCATTTGCTTGTAAACTATACCGAGAAAAATGTCGCCCATGTTCTTCTTCATCCGAATTAATGTTCAAGAAAAGATCTGGAGTATGGGATGGTTCCCCTTTTCCAAAAACTATTTCTTTTTCACCCCCTGTCTTTGCGGGTAGGATCATAATTGTTCCGAACGAACTTTGGATGTGTTTCGTTGTCGTACAAGACGAACGAAGTGGCATGTGTAGACTAGGGTCGTCATACAATTCTAATATTACATCATCGAGACAACGCGAGTATTCTAAATCATCCTTTATTATTTCATCGGCAAGTTGCCAGTTACAACTTTCATCCAACGATTCATCACCGTCAAGATCGATTACAAGAGGTTCAATGTCATTTAGTACACGACCTTCACTATAATCGAGCCCAGCTTCGGTATCAGCTTCCTCCCCGCTGTCCGTACCATGGGCCGATGGTTCAGTATCGGATTCAGCACCGTAAAGAAGGGAGTCAGTAAAATAATTTTCTAACCCCTTAAACGGTTGCTTATCCGCGACCACCATCTTAACCTTGTTGTTAGTATCCACATATTTCAGACACTGATGGAGGGTGGAGGGAACTATAAGATTACTGTGGATCCATGGGTGACCCAGCAGTAAGTTAAATGAAGTTTCAGCATCAATCACATAGTAAGTGACCTCCGACTTCAAATCTCCAAGATGACACTTCACTCGGATTTCCCCAACGGCCTTGACCCACTAGTGTTGAATCCGTAGATAACGGTTCCTGTGGAGGCTAGCTTATTGGTGGGGATTCCAAGGTGGTACATCAATCGTAGCGGCATAATGCTGACAGCGGAACCCGGGTCCACTTGAATCCGGTTGACGACGCTCGAACCGATATATCTAGTAAAATATAAAGGTCTATCATGCTTCGAATTCCTGACCTACATATCTTCTTTTGTAAAAGCAATGCAAGGAAATTTGGTGGCTGCCAGATTGTAGTGCTGAACTGATGATACTGGCTCTTCAGGAGTTGGCTTAATTTGATTGAGGAATACTTCAGAATCAGCCAAGACTTCTTGTAAAGCTTCTCTGGTATCTTTTGAGAGGCGTAATAACTCGTATAGCGTGATCCTTGCTGGGATATTAGCCAACTGAGTCATGACATCGAAGCGGTATGGAGTATTCGAGCTTTCCGGTTTGTCTCGTCCGATCGGTCTGTTGAAACAAGACTGCTTCGGAACATGAACTTCTTTGTGTTAAGGTTCCTTGTCCTTTTGCTTATCAACTCTTTGAGACTTTTTGGTTGCTACGGGTGGGGTTGTAATACCCCCAGCTCTGTCAAAGTCTTAGTAGGTACAACTTTCACTACCCCCTGTTTGGCTAATTGAAACTGTATTTATTTCCACTTCTGGTAGCAAAAACTTCTTTCTCTTCCTCAGAAAGTGGTAAAGCTAGAATCTCTTCATCATTCTTCTCAGGAATTGCCGAGGCTCCATAACAAGACTTCTCTTTTCCTTTGCCATTTAATTTCTTCTTTGATGTGGATGTCGTCCACTGTTCATCTTCAAGCAAATCCGGATGAACCCAAAGGATTTCGCCGTTGGGGGTTGTGTGAGATACAAGCCCTTTTTGGCTCTGTCCATGAGGATCATCGTTGATGGTCTGCATTTTGACCTTTGATACTGGTTCGGCTTGAAACCAAGATAAAGGAACCGATCTGAAGCTAATAGACACTGTATTTACACCTACCTTCTTCTCCTTTGGTTTCGGTGTCACGATACCAACATCGATTAAGGTTTGTATTTTGTCTTTTAAGACATAACACGCCTTAGTGGGATGGTGGACCCTTCTGTGATATACACAATACTTCGGATCATTAGTTTTCTTCGCTTCTTCTTGGTTTGTGACCGGTGGAAGCTTGATCTTGTTGTTATCCAGTAGATATTTGAAGATAACTGGTACTTCATCAACCTTGAAAGAATACTCCTTCGGGAATTTGGGCTCTGAAGTCTTAGGTTGTCTCTGAGGCTGTTGGTTCTGATTCGGTGCCAATTGAAAGGATGATTGCTGTGGTTATTGTTGTGGCTGTTGTGATATTTGATGCGCATCAACAGCAGCCGCAGACCCTCTTCCTCTGCCTCGAGGGTTAAAGTTTTATTTTTGAGGATTATCTTGTGGCAATCCTCTCTCCAACTTCTTTCTCTTAAGAAAGCGCTCGGCTTGTTCACCTCTCACTTTTAACTCTTTCCAAGTTTTAGAAGGCACAACCCCCATGACTTCTAACACATCCAGCGACAAATTATTGTGACATGTCTGTAGGATGAACTCTTCCGTGAGTGGATCTCGGCAGTTTACCGCTTTGTTCCGGAATCGCTTGACGAAGACATCAACTAATTCCCAAGTCTTCTGCTTCTCATCCAATAAGGTGCCAATAGAGACCTCTGTGTCGTCGTCGAAGAAATTGGTGAGGAACAATCCTTTCATATCTTCCCAGCTAGTGATGCTCCCGGGTTTAAGACGTTGGTACCAATCGAAGGTAGGTCCATGAAGGGTTCCTACGAATGACCGAACCATCAAGGCTTCGTTTCTGGATATTGCGCCGAGATGTGACTTGAAATAGATCAAGTGCTGAGTGTGTGAACCCCTGCCATCAAAAGGAGTAAAGTTAATCAAATTAAATTTTGGGGGATAAGGAATCAGATCCCACTCCCTCGGGTACGGGTATGGAATGCCCGTTTTCTTCACTTCTTGGGCCGTCATCAGAGCGTTGACTTTGCTCTCGAGATCTTGCATCTTCTTGTCTTCTTCCTCACTCTTCTTCAAGTAGATTTGAGGAGGTTGAGTAGATGATTTGGTCGGACCGCTTCCGAAATTGTCCTTATCCAGAGGATGATCAGCAAAGATATTCTCATCTTCTTCATTATCGACCTCAGATATACGTACAGGTATAACGTTACGCTGGCTGGACTCTGTCTTTTGGCTCGATTCTTGTTGATGTTGTTGAGCCTGCAAATCTCGCATCTGTTGTATTGTCAACTCCATCTCGGTTTTGATTTCAGCCCTAATTTCCTCGCGTTGTTTAGCTAATAACACCTCCTGTAGTATCTGTGCTAGTTGATCCGGCGTGATTGCGAATGATTCTCTGGCTCGCCCAACACTGGACGTGGTATCGTCCGAAGCAATGGCAGAACAAGTATCTGACAGTTCCTCCTCTGAAGATAACCCTTCGTGCATTCTTTTGTAGTCTCGATGTCGGTTGGCCCTTCGTTGTAACCGCGACATTCTTTGAGAGAGACCCCGCTCAACTCTCCCTTTCGGAGAGAAATCAGGGTCAGGGTTGACTAATTGTTGCTTTCCTCTGCCGGTCATATTAATGGTGACCTCAGGGAACTCATCTTGTTGAATTGCGGGTTTCTTCTTGTTAAAACGCCTCATTTTAGGTTTTGACGCTTCGGTAGAAAGTCTTTGAAATACAAAAACTCTTGTTGGATTAACTTTGGAGCAACTGCATTCTGTCAACACTGCCTTAATGAGCCTCTCGCAAGCGCAATGAGACTCATCTTCTTGGGCGGTTCTTTTTCGTGAGTTATTATTTTGATAGTACAGCTCATCATTATTGTGATTTGAGCAACCTATATTTTGGTTTTGAACCTTGTTAACATACATAGGACGACTAATTGTCGCCTCTGGGCGATCCAAGATTAAATTCTTAAATCCACCTCTTGGCGGGCATGGAGTCTTCATTGGTCCTAAACGAGAGTGAGCTGGCACTTTCTCGTTTTGGACTTGTGCAGTTCTGACAGGAGGGTATTTACGACCCCCTGCATAAGAAACCATCAAGGGTTTATTCACTGGATCTGAATGTCCTTCGATTGGGGTTTTGCCTCGATCGTCGGCCAAAGGACCGAGGCGATCCGCCATTGTGATCATGAATTTTGATAAATCTGGGCTAACCTAGGGTTTCGCCGGTGATGCAGTAGACGGACCCGGAACGGATGCTGACGGAGTTGAAAGGGAGATATTGTTAACTTTCACATGGCCGCGGAAGAGATGAGCGTCACGGCTAGATAAATTGCCGTGGCAGTCATGACTGTCACGATTGTATGAAGTGCCACGGCAGTGTGGGCTGCCACGGTTGCATGAAGTGCCACAGCAGTGTGGACTGTCACGGTTGGAGATTGAACTCCTCCTCCGTAGTTCTTGATCATCTTTGGGTTTAGGAACCCAAACTTTGCAGCTCTTCGGTGGCTTTTCATACACCATTTCCTTCTTGTTTCCTTGTGTTTGTTGATGAAGGGCATGGGCACGAGCGGCCTTCATCTGACGCTTTTGTATACATTCTTTAAGGGTCGAACGAGCCCTTTTGATGAGAGTCCATTCCTATGTCGTAAGTTTTGCAAAAATGCGATTAGTTTGCCGTTGAGGCAACTGAACCACTTTATGCTTCCTCGACTCTAGGTCCGCATAGTAATGGACCCCGTCGGTCTGTTGTAAGGCCTTAGCCAATTAACGAGCACGGCACTGACGTTGTCTCTGACGAGCCATCTTTGTCAGTGCAGGTAAGTTTTGATTTGATGACGCCTTAACTAGTGAAGGGTCATTTGGAACAGAGATGTTGCAGGTAGATTTCTTAGCGATGATCTGGCAAGAACCTTTACCTGCGGTCTTCATCGGAATTGAAGACTTGAGAACTTTCTTGGAAGAGAAAATCTTCCTGCACCTGTGAGGCAAGGAAGATTTTGAGGATGAGGATGACAAATACTCCTCGAATTTTGCCTGATCGAACTCATATTCGATCTCTTCGCTGACCATAATCTTGATCGGCTGTAACACTACGGCCTCGGTAGCGAGACCGTTGGCTCCCACTATGGTCACCAGTGTGTTTTCGTCGAGAGTTGGTTTCATTGTGGAATTCATTATATCTTTAGTCGATTACAACAAATTCAAAAAAGAAATGGTCTTTTTATAAGACTTCTCTTACACAACAAACAGAAAATTACAACTCTCTAGAAAATAACATAGAAATCGTTTATCGACTCTTGTTTTGTGGGACTTTGCCTGTGCCGGGACTGCTTTGACTCGTGGACAACCAAATCATAGATTGTGAATGGGTTTAGAGATTCTTCCTTCGTTTATTGAAGTAGGAATTTGAAGTGAATATCTTATCGATGTAAGATGTTCGCTCTTTCAAAGATCAAGTCTGAGCTTAGATCTCTAGGAATCACCAAACGTTGTTTACGAAAGGTGAAAACTCTCTTTCTCTTCCTCAAAATTATCAAAAGCTCAAGTATCGTGTCTAGGGAGGTATTTATAGGGGTAGGAGTTCACAACAGTGGAAACGGGGATGAAATAACTGACCACATGATATCTCTTTGGCCGCGTCAGTCAATACTGCCGCAGATATTGGCGCGTCAGTGTTGACTGCCGCGGCCAAAGGAACGGTTACAACCACGTCCCATCGTGCTTGAAACTATTCTCCCATGACTTTTAACCACTTTTTTCGTGGTTTAACTGCTTGTCCACATCAGCCCACATTCTATTTCTGATATGCCGCCACGTGGACTTTAAAAAATCATCGTATAACTGTTTTGTAACCGCGCAGCACCCCCTGTAGTTTGTACGTCACCATAGACTGCCGCGCTTGAGGCGCGCCACCATGAGCTACCGCGCCTGAGGTGCTTTACCATGAGCTGCCGTGCCTAAGGCGCGTCACCATGGGCTGTCGCACCTAAGGCACGTCATCATGGGTTGCTTGTTGGTGTATTTTATCGTTGTATACACATTGTTCTCTTCTCATCCTTGAGTTGTGTTTGGATATCTATGAGCATTTTTTGACGCCTACAGTTAGTTGACGTTTGGGAGGAGGACCTTGATGCTTGTTGTGACGACGGCTTAGCCACTTGACGCTTTCTGAACTCTAGATCCGCTTGGTAGCGGAGTCCATCCACTTTTTCTAAAGCCTTAGCCAATTGGCGGGCGAGACGTTGGTGACGCCTCTGATGATCCCTCTTTGATAAGGTGTTGGGATCTACAGCTTTGGCTTCATCGGACGTCGATGGATCGTTGCGAGGTGCAACTACAGCAGCGGTAGCGGAGAGATCGCCTTCTTTGGTATTTAGATCTGAAGACCAGCGGATCTTTCGGGAGGAGGAGCCCTTCCTGCACTTGCGAAGAGAGGCGCATCTGGAGAAGGAGGAGGAGACATACTCCTCGAACTTCTGTTGGTCGAATTCGTAATCGACCTTTTCGTTCTTCGGGATCTTGATCATTGGCTACGGTATGACAGTCTCGGCAGCAAAGCTGTTGGCTTCCACTGTGGTTGCCAGCCTGTTTGGGGAGAAAGTCGATTTCATTGATGAGTTTATTTACAACTTCAAATGTTTACAACAAACTCAAAAAATAGTCTTTTTATAAGACTTTCAACAAAAAATACAACTTTCTTTTAAACAAACGCAACGGACGTTTATCCTCCACTGCTTGCGTGGGATCTTTGGCCTGTGATGGGGATGTTATTATCTGTGGACTACCAAACGATCAGATCAATCTGGAGCTTCGTTGATTCGCGATGGAATCAATAAACCAAAGCAATTATCTCGACAACAGTGAGATAATTACTCTTTCCGAGATCACCGCAATAGGGCAATCTCAAGGGAAGGAACCGGAAACTATAGATCTAACGAGCTTCTCTTCTTTATGCTGACGAACTCGATCCGATCTCCTCCTCTTCTCTGAAAATCGTGCTCCATCAGTCTTCAATTCAGTACGGCTTCGTCGACGCTTGAGAATTTCAGATCTCTGCAAATGAAGGCCCTGGGGCTATATTTATAGGCTTCAGGACATCCATTTTTAGATAAGAATGACCGATTCACTCTGACATTTAGTTATAACCACTTTATCAAATTCTTAGATAATATTGGATCAGTTGGAACAAATCCAGGTGGATAACGATCGAAAAACAGATCAAAAAATAGCAAAATAGGTTTTTCGGGTCTAGGACATTCGCGGTGTCTCGGCCTTGGCCGAGACACCTCTTGGCGTTGGTTGAAACACTCGCAGTGTCTTAACTTTGGTTCTAGGCACCGTTCTGCGAGTCTCGTCCGTTTTCATCGTATTTTCATCGTTCGAACTCGGAATTGCACGATTCAATATGCATTGGAAAGCTGACAAGAAGATCTATAAGTTCCTATGGTTGAATGATATGTGGAGTAGACGGGATATGAGGGGTGTTTCACGTTTTCTTATCCAACGTGTAGCTCTCGATCAGATCGTGTTTTCGTTATTCTAAAGTTTCGTTGCTTCACACGGTTCGTCGACTCACTTCATGCGCTTGTCAATGTCAAATAAGCTTTTGTGACTTGGATAGTGATGTTCATCATCTTCTCTCTATCTCGAGCCATGTGCGGAAACCTATAGGCATTTTTAGACGCCTACAATAACAGGTTCTGAGCAAGGAGTGGACCAATCTCCCCCGGGGCCACCTCCTCCAAATTATGTCACCCAGGGTCAACTAGAGCAGACGGTGGATAGGCTCTCTTCATCTCTGAAAGAGCAGTTTGCCGCCCTGACCAATAAGCTTCTCTGATGAATTTCACGGCACTCACACGTCGATGAACAACCCCCACTATCTCGGGATCGACGATCAGGAACTCATCCCCATGAAGCACCGTGGAACACGCCGTGACCTCCTCCCAACCACCATAAGTAGGCGAAGGACCGCCCCAAGCAACTAAATAATGGCAATAAAAGTCCCGGTCCTAGCCATTTAGGAGGACATACCAAATAAGCGGGCTTTAGAAAACCGCCCTGTCACGACTCCCCAACCTCGTCGACCACTACAGGAGTCTCCGACTATGATCGAGGATATAAATCGATCCTTGATGCTATTGAAAGAAATACCCCATTATCTGACAAGATAATGGAATACCCGTTTGAGAAATTCAAGATGCCTCACCTAGAGACATATTCGGGTGGGGGAGATCCTTCAGAGTATGTTCAAAATCATTTTGACATAATGAATATGCTCCAAGTATCTGAAGTAGTCCTGTGTTGATGCTTCCCCATCACCCTCAAAGGAAGTGCTAAGCTCTGGTGGAATGCTCTGGAGAAGAGATCCATCGGCAATTTTAAATAACTCAGCCGTAAGTTCATTCATCATTTTCTAGCAGATACAAAATAAAAGATCCATCCTCACGTGCTGATCCAAATGAGGAAAATACCAGGTGAAAGCCTCCGAGCCTACTTCAAGAGATTTCAAGCGAAGAGGTTGGAAGTCAACGACCCTGGAAGCAAAGTTGCCATGTCGGCACTTGTAGCGGGTCATCAGGACAATGAGTTGGCAGACTCCCTTACTAAAAAGCTAGTCGCCAACTATGAACAACTAATGTCCAAAGCCCATGGATACATGGATATGGAAGATGCCCGGGCTTACAAGGCTTCAGCAAGAAGAATAGGAGTTTCGGATATCGCCAACTAGACCCCAACAGCTATGGTCTTTCCTTCAAACACTCCAACGACGATGCCGACCTGGGACCATCAGAAGCCAGAATGGCGCAAGGATCCTCCAAGGGTCAACCCCGCCCTAATCGACCCGACAAGAGGGATCGGCCAATAAATCCGGCCCCGAAGGAGTCTTTGCCTATCTTTGACATTTCTCTCACTAACGCCTTAACCGTGGCCTAGAAAGAGGGATACCTCAAAGATCCCGCACCCAAGATGGTATCAGACCCCAGAAGAAGGGATACGAGACAATTTTTTTGTTATCACCAAGACCATGGACATCTCATTAACGATTGCCGAATCCTCAAGAAGGATATAGAAGATCTGATCGCGAGAGGATACTTAAAGAATATCGTGCCTCCGGGAGAGCGCAGGAACTCTGCTCTAACCCCAAAGGATAGAAGATCTCGCTCTTGGTCACCTCAACCCCGAACTCTAGTAAATGAACAGCCCGTGGAGACCGCCTATAAGGAGTTATCAATGTAATCAGTGGGGGCCCGACCATTGGAGGGTCGTCTAATAACGAGCAGAAGAAATATGTCAGGAGAATGCTGCAAGTTGATCACGATCCTAAGAAGACAAGGATAGGAGATCTCGTGTCCTTTAGTGATGAAGACCTACAGGGTGTCGAAACAGCCCATGATGATCCTCTCGTCATCACCATGACCATTAACAAATATCAAGTAAAGCGGATTATGGTCGACATAGGAAGCTCGGTAGATGTCCTGTACACTAGCACCTTTGATCAGATGGGGATCGACAGATCCCGCCTGCGGCCTTACAAAGTGCCCCTTATAGGCTTCAATGGCTATTCTCTTCTCCCTAAGGGAATGATAACTCTACCAATGACACTAGGAGCTCCTCCTAAACAAGTCACAGCTCAAATTCAATTCCTGGTAATGGATTTAAAGTTAGCCCATAATGTCATATTTGGTCGAACTGCTCTCCACTCCTTATGGGCCATCACTTCAACCTACCACTAGATTCTCAAATTTTCCACTCCAAATGGAGTTGGAGTCGCTCGGAGCAGCCAGAAAGGGGATAGGTATTGTTATCTACTCTCAGTCAAGGGAAAGGGTGCTCAAGGCACCATGTCCATCGAAAAAGCCTGCTTCCAAATGAAAAAAATGGCTGAGACACCAAGGATAGCCGGTGGAAGAACTCTAAGAAATCTCATTGACTCGGCCGGAATGAAGACTATAAGGGTAGGATCCGGTTTGGTCGAACCTTTGAGAGGAACTCTGATCGAGTTCTTGAAAGCCAACAAGATGTATTCGCTTGGGAACCTGCCGACATGCCTGGGATCCCTCATGAAGTCATAAGCCATGAGTTGGCCGTGGACAAACATGTCAATCCAGTCCGAAAGAAGAAGAGACATCTTGGTCCAGAGTGACAGAAGGCGACAACAGAGAAAGTAAAGCGGCTTCTGCGAGCTAACTTTATTCGAGAAGTCTAGTATCCTGAATGGCTGGCCAATGTTGTCCTAGTGAAGAAAACATTGGGCAAGTGGAGGATGTGTGTAGATTTCACTGACCTTAATAAAGCCTGTCCTAAGGATAGCTACCCCCTGCCCCGGATTAACCAGCTCGTTAACGAGAGTGCCAGACATGAACTGCTCAGTTTCATGGATGCTTTCTCGGGCTATAATCAAATATTCATGGCAAGACATGATCAAGATAAGACTTAATTCATCACCGATATGGGCACATATTGCTACAAAATGATGTCGTTCGGGTTGAAAAATGTAGGAGCCACCTATCAGAGGCTCGTAGCCAAAGTCTTCCAGCACCAAATAGGCAGGAACCTTGAAGCCTATGTAGACAACTTGTTAGTAAAATCCAAACAAGCGTCCGCCCATATTTTCGACTTGGACAAGACTTTTTCAACTCTGAGGCGCTACCAGATGAAGCTCAATCCAGCCAAGTGTACCTTCACAGTACAATCAGGAAAGTTCCTAGGGTTCATGATTATCCAAACAGGAATTGAAATCAATCCTGAGAAAGTTGCTGCCATAGAAGGTTACCTGAACCCCGTACACTGAGGAAGATTCAAAAATTGAACGGAAGGGTTGCAACCCTGGGATGATTCCTATCCAAATCTGCGGAGAAAAGCCTCCCTTTCTATCCTAAGAGGGACTAGGAACCCGAATGAAGGTGTAACTTGGACAGCAAAATGCAAAGCAGCATTCCAGGATCTCAAAGCCTACCTGAGCACTAAGCCATTGTTAAGCCAACCTATGAAGGGGGAGACTTTGTTCATATACATAGCCATCTCCTCCGAAGCGGTGAGCTTTGTCCTCGTTTGAGAGGAAGAAAACATCCAGAAGCCTGTCTAGTTTGTGAGCCGAATCCTCCGAGCCGGCAAGCTTAATTATCCTTTTATAGAGAAAGTTGCCTTCGCTCTCACCTTTACGGCCAGAATACTCCGCCCCTATTTCAAAGCTCACGTCGTTATTGTCAAGATGAGCCTCCCTTTGAAGAAAGTCTTGGGCAGCCCTACCATGTCAGGGAGGATGATCACTTGGGCAGTCGAGCTCAATGAACATGACATCCGGTTCGAGCCTCGAACGACCATCAAAGCTCAAGCTTTGGCAGATTTCTTGATCGAATCGACTCCTCAAAATAATAAATCAAGCATAGAATTGCAATCCTCGCCACCTTTACCGCCGAGGCAACAAACAACTCCATTGACTCATCGCACATTGGAGCATGATTCACCAGAGTATACCTCTTGGTGAAAATTGCAAGTAGATGGATCTTCAGGGGAAGCTGGCAGTGGAGCAGGAGTGGTCCTACAAAGTCCTGAGGGGACAACAAAGGAGCACTCCATCTCATTCAAGTTCTCGATCTTGAACAATGAAGCCGAGTATGAGGTTATACTTTCTGGCCTCCGAGCAGCTAAGACTTTGAAAACCAAAAGCCTTGATATCCTAGCCGACTCATAGCTAATAGTTCATTAGATCAACGGACGCTATGCCGCCAAGGACCCCAGGATGGCCCTATACCTCAAGGCTGCCAAAGAGCTTTTATCAAACTTTCAGAAGTCCAAGGTAGTCCAAGTCCCCCGGGCCCTTAATGCTCGAGCGGACACTCTCTCCAAGCTAGGATCGACAAGTTCGAGAAGGAGCTCCGGACCTATCTATATGGATACGTTGGAACATCCCAGCATTTCCAAACCATTAAAGAATGTCATGGAAATAGAAAACCCGACACCTCCATGTTGGCTAGATCCCATCATCCTCTACTTAATTCAAGGTGTTTTACCCGAGGATCGGCTCGAAGCCAAGTGTTTGCTAAGAAATTCTCGTTGCTATTTCTTGATGGAGGATCAACTCTACCGAGTGTCTTATATTGGCAATAGCATAGGACCCTATTTGCAATGCCTGTGGCCACCCTAAGCCCTCTATGTACTTAGAGAAATTCATGAGGGTATATGCGGGAATCACCCAGGAGCTCAAACCCTTGCTCAAAAAATTATCCGGCGGGGTTATTATTGGCCGACCATCTTAGCCGAGTCGACTAAGCTCGTGTCTCATTGTCAAAAGTGCAAATATTTTTCATCCATCCCAGGGCAGCCACGACCGAGTTAACCCCCATCTTGAGCCCTATACCTTTTCATCCAATGGGGCTTGGATCTGTTAGGGCCCCTCCCTTTAGCTTCAGGGCAAAGGAAGTTTCTCATTGTAGCAATCGACTACTTTACTAAGTGGATTGAGGTCGAACCATTGGCCAAGATTGGTGAGAGCAATGTCACCAACGTCGTATGGAAATCCATCGTTTGTCGCTTCGGTGTACCTCGGTCACTTATCACCGACAATGGCACTTAATTTGACAGCAAGGGTTTCCGCGACTTCTGTGAGGAATACGACATTCACCTTAAATTTGCCTCAGTAGCACACCCAAAATCAAATGGCCTTGCAGAGGCTGCTAACAAGTACATCCTCCAAGCACTAAAGAAGAAGGTGGACACTGTCGTAGGATGTTGGGTTGAAGAATTATCGAGCATCCTATGGTCGTACCGAACAACCCATAAGAATTCAACCAGGAAGACTCCCTTTAAGTTAACATATGGGGCCGAAGCTATTACGCCAGTTGAAGTGGGCATGCCGACTATCCGACTGCGACACTTTGATAAAGACCTAAACTTAATAGGCCTTCGAGTCAACAGTGACCCCCTGGATGAAGCAAGGGAGAAAGCACTCCATACTCAGGTCATTAATCAGCAGCGGATCTGTTGACATTACAACAGGTAGATTCGTCCCGAAAGATTCATGACTAGGGACCTTGTCCTCCGCAAAGCGGCCTTTAACAAAGATACTCGGCAAGGCAAGTTGGCTCCTAATTGGGAAGGACCCTACACGATTATAGAGGAGCTCAGAGCCGGCACCTACCGGTTGAGAGCTCCAGAAGGACGAATCCTTAGTCACTCATGGAACATTGAACACCTACGACGGTATTTCCTTTAAAAATTCTAGTTTAAATCTCTTGAATTTTGAAAATTCCCTATGAAGAATGCATGCCTTAGATAATTGATAATATATCTGATAAAAAGGCTTTAGCCAAACTTTTGCGTCACCATAATAACTAGAAAATGGAAGACCTAGTCACCTAGGCACTCGACTCCTTAGTCGATAAAAAGACGTTGGTACCTTCTCAGGGTAAAACCAAGGCACAACCCTTTAGCCGACTACCATAGTCGTCTCTCGGCCCTAGGGGAAAATGGAAGACCTAGTCACCTAGGCACTCGACTCCTCAGTCGATAAAAAGACCTTGGTACCTTCTCAGGGTAAAACCAAGGCACAACCCTTTGGCCGACTTCACAGTCACCTCTCGGCCCTAGGGGAAAATGGAAGACCTAGTCACCTAGGCACTCGACTCCTCAGTCGATAAAAAGACCTTGGTACCTTCTCAGGGTAAAACCAAGGCACAACCCTTTGGCCGACTTCACAGTCACCTCTCGGCCCTAGGGGAAAATGGAAGACCTAGTCACCTAGGCACTCGACTCCTCAGCCAATAAATAGACCTTGGTACCTTCTTAGGGTAAAACCAAGGCACTACCCTTTGGCTGACTCCCACAGTCACCTATCGGCCCTACGGGGAAAATGGAAGACCTAGTAACCTAGGCACTCAACTCCTCAGTCAATAAAAAGACTTTGGTATCTTCTTAGGGTAAAACCAAGGCACAACCCTTTGGCCGACTCCCATAGTTGCTTCTCGACCTTAGGGGAAAGGTAAGACCTAGTCGACTCTCTCGAGACTAGGCACACAACTTCAAGGTCAACTCCTGTACAACCTCTCAACCAACAAGAATAAGAAAATTTTGAGAGTTTGAAACACTCAAAACAAATTTATTTCTCCATTAACTTCTTATTTATGAAGTCAGAAGTACTGATTACAAGTACTAGTAAAAAAAGAGAGAAAGGAGAAACATAACTAGTTCTCATTTTTCTTGATCCACGAGGGCCTCTGGGGGTAAAACGGCCGCATCGACAGATGCCGGAGCCTCTTGGCCTAGAGCGTGAGCATCAGCGGAAGGCTCAGGCATCAAAGGGGCTTCAGTCCCCCCTTCCGTCAATAAAATGATAGTTGCTGGTTCCTCAACCACGCCCTCTGAAGACTCGCTTTCGTCACCTAACAGCAATCTCCCTTCTCTCACCTCAAAATCCCTAAGAAGTTCAAGACAGCAAGAGACTTGCAAAGGATAAAAGCTCCCAGAAGGAGGATATGAGCTAGAGAGTACTAAATCGGTGAAGTAATCAACTCCGACTTTGCACGCCAAGGCTACCTCAAGTTTTGCAATGGGGCTATGGTGCCAGTCTTCAACTACCTTCGCCCTATGCTGTGTCGATTGCTCTTCCTTGAGATTTTGCCTCATCTGCTCGATTGAAAGGTGACTCGATTGAACGACTTCCTCGGCAGCTACTCTAAGGGCCCTCTCAGAATCAACCTCCTCGGCCAGAGTAGTCAGCTTCTCATCCCGATCAATGACGTCTCATTGAAGACGGTTGATCTCCTTCCTTTGACGAGCTACTTCACCTCTCAATTCCATTATTATGGATGCTTGTTTACACGCCTCGGTACAAAGCCCCTCCAAAACTCCTTCTTTGGCATCCACTTCTCGGCACCAGCCAATTTCGGCGCTCTTCACCTCAGCCTCAAGAGCGACGACTTTCTTCTTGGCCTCTTCCATGGCCGTCTTCTCCTTCGCCAGCTTGGACTCCCATTCCAATGGAGCATCATGCATATGAACGGACTGTTCATACAACTCTTGCTTCAACAAAGCCCCTCGGACTAAATAAGCCTTAAGGGCTAAATGTAAACCGAAGCTTGGCATCCTCCTTAAGACCCGATCATCTTTTGACAGGGAGAATTGTTGCACGGCCATGATGGGAGCCGAAAGGGACCCAAGAATTAAACTCTCCTTGTCAAGAAAAGTCAAAGGGACAAACTTGTCATCTTCAAAAAGTTCTTTTCTCGGGGAACAGGGGCCTAGCGGCATTCCCGATAACATCGCCTTAGCCTTCTCCCCTACTCCGGAGTCTACTTCTGAAATCCAATGAGGGAAGGGCGAAGTACCTCCCTCTTTCTCATTAACATCATAATACTCGGTGGTCTCCTCTGCTTGGGGTTGGGAGAAGAGTGTCGCATGTCCTGTTGTCTCCCCCACCAGCTCTACCGGCTCCTTGCCTGGTTGGTAGGATACTATAGGCTCAGAAGTCAGATCGGCTACTCCAGTTAGGGCATCGACGATGGTATCAACCTCATCTGCCCGGATGACTGATTGTTCTTTAGGTAGATGTTACTCTGACGGTAGACTGACTCGGGTCAACCCAAAAGCTTGAACCAAGACGGGAGGATCCCAGTACTGAGTGGACGACCTCTTGGATCTCCTCCCTACTCCCAACTCAGCGGCCAATTCACCCATCTGAGACCTCAACTGGCACGCCTCCTCAGGAGCTACGTATCTTCTTGGTCTTTTTTGAGGCCTAGTAGCAAGCCCTGGCTTCTCGCCCACAGTCTGGTCCTCCTGGCCTCCGGGGATAGGAAGTGCCAACAAGTTTACCCTAGCCAGGTCAGCCTCCGAAGGTAGGCTGATTGAGATGTACGCCACCCGAAGTGATGTCAGATCAAATAGATTGCTTCTCTCCCGAGATCTAGCATAAGACCGGATCTTCTCTAGCTGTCTCCTCTCTTCAGCCTCCAGAGGACCTGGTCTCAAGGCGTCCTTATTTATTTTTGACTATTTTGAGCAGGAGAGAATCTCATCCGCTCCAGAAACCCATATGAAATGCTCCTTCCAATCCTTATTGGACTCTAGGGTGTTGGAAATCAATTTGAAGCCACCTGTATAATGAAAGAAGAAGTGCGGATCCTTCTTGGTTGACTTGATGCCAACCAACTACCCGAACAACTTCATAGAAGGCAAGACGCCAACTGTGGAGCAGATAACGATGAAAGCCATCAAAATTTCCACCGTGTTCGGAGCAAGCTGGGAAGGAGAAACCCCCATGGCCAAGCACGCCTCCTTCACAAAGGGATAAAAAGGTAATCGAAGTCCCTGTTGAAGATGTGCCATGTATATGGGAACTCTACCAGGACCATGGTGGTAGATCAGATCCGTTCCCTCTGGGATCGCAATTTGAAGTCCTAGTAGATGTCGTAGAGGCTGTAGAACCTCTCAAGACTCTTTAGCAAAGACCTTCGAATGGATGGGACGAAGGAGGTTGATCTTTTCCTCGCTGCGATCGCCACTAGAGCTTGATGAGGCGATTAAAAAGTCTGATTGGAGGAAGATCGAGGGCTGGAGAAGAAATGTTACGAAAGAAAGGGCAAAGGACGAGAGGTTTTTTCTCCCCTTCTCTCCAAATAAATTTATAGATTTCCAATCGACAAGTGGAGCTATCCCAATGACCCTCAATTCTCTACAATGAACGACAGAGATTCAATGAAGGGGGATGGGCATTTTTGAAATTTGAAATTTGGAATGTCACGTCCGTTCTACAGCCCTATACTACATGGATCTCGAGAACTTGAGAGCGTCATTATTGGATCCTCAACAGCTGACAGACAAGCTATCCCGTCGTGTCAAACAGCGACATTCCAAATCCTCTCAAAAACATGTTGTCTAGAGAAATAAGACGATCCCGTCAAACGACGTCCGCTTTACTGACGACGCGAACGGTGACGCTAGTCAGCATAACAGACTTCAACTAGTCAGACAAGTCTAGATTCCCTTGATAACTAAGCTAAGATGCACCTCCCAATCTCAATTCAGGAGGCAGTACTGATCAACCCTAAAAACAGTAAGTAAATTCTTTCAAACCTGCAGAGAAGGTTTTACCTCACTCAAACAAAAGTTCAAGGTTCTACAGAATAGGGGGATAACACTTTCATTCATTTAGCCAAATTTTACAAAAATTAGAAACCTACAATGTCAAGAAAAGAAAATTCCTATGAAGTCTATTGTAGATCCGTTCCAGCTCCTGAAGTTGGAGGTGGAGAACTTCTCGAGGTAGCCGTCAGAAGTGTCAAGCGATCTTGTCCCTTATCTGAACTATCCTTGGGCCTCTAATTCTTCTAATTCCCCCAAGCAGCTAGCAAGCATGGAAGGATAATGAAGGCGATTGGGGTTGTTCTTCAACTCGATCAGAATCTGAGCCGACATATAATCATATCCATCTTTACGAGCTAGTGCTAGTTCGGTTCGACCGGCTAAACTCCCTCGATATTCATCAATGATATCCTGACGAAAACTATCAAGAACCTCTCAGTGATGCTCATCGATGACCTCCTAGAGGGGTTTCGACCTCAGATGCTTTATTTCTTCTTGAAGTTTGGTGAGGGCCACTTCCATTGTGTCTAACTGATGCTTTGCATGAGCCGTTGCCGCCTTCTCCGCCCGGGATAAAACATCCGCGCGATCTGTTTCCTTAAGCACCTCATTTAACTCTTGTCTAAGTTTGGCAACTTGAGAGACATCTGAAGTGGACCCTTCGGTAATTTGTTGCTGAAGGACTTTCTCGTTGGTCCTTAATAGATCAACTTCTTGGAGAAGCTCCTGATCCGAGGTCCAAAGATGATCCACCCGATTGAATTGCTCATTTTCTAATAAAGCCCCTCGGAGAAAGTAGCTACGAAGAGTTTGATGAAGACCCTGGTCAGGAATCCTCCGAAGAAGCTTCTCATCCTCTGTGAGACAGAACTGATCGATAGCCCTCCCCTGGACTCGGCAAGACCTAATGACGGACCCCCTAGCGTCAATATGGCGTTCAGCTTCAAAGCGGAACTCTGGTCGGGGTTTCCTCGCATACTTGGCAGTACATGAAGGATGCCCAATAATACAAGACCTCAGCTAGTCCCATTCTACATTACCCACATCGAAAAAGCTATGTGGAAAAGGATAATTCCGATCGGCAGCGGGTGATCCCGCCTCTACCTGAGCCGACCCCTTTCCCCGCCGAGACGACCCCTGAGGCTATTCAGATTCTTCAGTTCTCTCTCCTAGAAGGGTCCCAACTGACCCTCTCAAAGCCGAATCTCCTCACGGATCGTCTAGAGGGATGGTACCCATCTGAGTTCCTTCATCTCTCAGCCGAATTAAGCCTTCGACCTCCCTCCTCCTCCTCCTTTGAGTATGGGGGCACCCTCTCCTCAGCAACCAATGGGGCCTATGAAGGAGGGACATCTGAGCGGAGGTGATTGGCTGACCTAACAAAAGATTCCTCCAGAGGATCGGCTAACCCGGCATGGGGCATTATAGTTGCTCCCACCAACCCAGTGATAAGCGCAATGGCTCTATCTGTGTCAGGAACAGTCACCGGCACGACTAACACCCCGATCACTCGTAGAATGGACCTATCCAGCAGAACCTCAAAGCAAAGAGAGCCTGCAAACTTCTTGATCAACTCAAGATCGACCTTTTCTTCTTTGGATAACACCCTCTTGACGAGTGCATCCCTTCGGATCTCAGGCCAACTAGAACAACCCATCTCCAAATCGTCCCCGGCCACCCATACAAACTTCTCCTTCCATTCCTTGTGGTAATCTTGGAGGTCTACGATCAACTTGAATGATCCCGACATCTGAAAGCATTAGTGGGGGGCTCCTTCTAACTTGCCTTTACAACTTCAAAATAAGCAAAGAGCTTCATTGTGGGTTTGATGGCTAACCAACTATATATAACCACGAAATCCGCAGCAATGGCTATGGCATTTGGTTTAATTTGTGCCGGCGACACCCCCAAATCCTCGAATAAGTGCTTCAAGAAGGGAGGCAAGGGTAATCTCAAGCCGCACTCCAAATGGTTCAGATATAGGGGATGCCGCCCTGGCCCATGGTCATAAATGGTCTCTGTTCCCTTCGGGATGGACAACTTATACTCCTTGGGGATGTCAAACTTTGTAGACATTGTCTTCAAATGGGCCAATGTCACCTTCGAGTGAATTGTCTCAAGGAATTCCCGACGAGCACCTACCTTCGAATCCATGGAGAAGCAAGGGAGAAATTCATAGGAAAGAGAAAATTAGAAGAAGGTTGAGAGAGAAGAACAGTTTGATTGGATGGAAATTTCAAACGGTACTAGTCTTCTACTTTACAACTGTCAATACATCCCAGCCATTAGGGCCCATTTCATCTCACGGCTAAGACCTAGCCTCAGAATTTTAAATGCCGCCAAATGATATTTCACCTCCATTCCTCGAGGAGACCACAGTCTGACAAGAGATAAACCCAGACAGCCTTAGCAATGTCTAATGATGTCAGACGTCCTAGTGTCCAGAAAGGACGCCACTTCACTGTCAGAATCAGTTCTACTTAGTCTCTGCTCATTTATTTCCCCTTGCATCTAGCACAGCTGCATCCAAGTGAAAGAGGCTGATTGTTATAGGGTGTTCCCTGTTTCTTACAAATATGCTATCCCGAGGCCGAGACTCAGTCGAGCCGGCTTCATTCCCCGAAGATGACTCGAAAGGCAGACTCAGTCGAGCAAAAGATTACTACTCAGCAATCAGCCGACACTTCCCCTGAGGGCGACTCAGAATATTACTTCTCAACATTATTTTACCATTTATCGTCATCATTACGACCCCACGTCGCCTGCTGACAAGCCTCGACGGCTACAGAGCGACTCCACATCGCCTGCCGACATGCCTCGATGACTATAGGATCCCTATACCACAGAAGTGACCCCATGTCACTCGCCGACATGCCTCAACGACTGCAGGATCCTCATACCACAGAAATCACTCCACGTCACTCGCTAACAAGCCTCAACGGCAGCTGATTCCCTATGTCACTGAAGTGACCTCCCATCACTCACCAATCGACACGTGGGCAGATGGTGACTTAGCCTCCAGCTCACCCCTCGCCCTCATCAAAAACCGCATTCTCGTTAGATGCCAATTCGGCCCTTGGCGTCCTCTATAAATACATACGCTATTCGTCATGAAAAAAGGTTTTATTCTCCTTACTACCTAAAAACTCTCAAGACACATATTAGAAGAGCACACCGTTCTTCCTTCACCTCACCTATGACAACCAGCTGACTTGACCGTCGGAGATACTATAGGGAAATAAGCCCTATACTCTTATGATTCTTGTGTGTGCAGGTGATCCGTCCACCCCAAGCTCTGAGAACCAGGCATAAAGTCAAAGAAGGAAAGCGGCCCCCTCTCGACAGTTCAACCTCTCGATGATCCAGCAACTCTGCGACTTTAACTGACTGTGTGATATAAGACATCAACACTTTCGCATATGAACTTCAGTGAAAGAGATTGCATTGGTATTTTAAGCCTTTCTGACACTTGATATTTTAAGCTGATTATTTGTGTATTCTCTTTGATAACAATGAATACACCACCACCATCTTTGTTGCTTTTTGCCTTCATTACCACACAAAGAAGAGATCCATCCATTATTTTATTACAGGGAGTAGTTGAAGAATCGAAGATGATTTTATTACGGAGAATTAAGTGGAAGGAACATAGTAGTTAGAGTAATAGAATGGGGAGGAACTGAGCGATTTTATTACAGCGGGAAGGGGAATAGAAATGGTGAGAATTTGGAGGGAAATGGGAATCGCCCCCGCCGCGCCCCCCCCCCAACCCCCAAAAAAAATCATTCTATTCACCATTTAATGCTACAGTATCAACGTCATATTTCCGGCGTGAGAGGGCGATGGTTACAGGCTGTCTAAGAGTATTTTAGGCATTTCGTGAGGGGTTTAAACTACATTTTGCCTAGGGATTCGTTTTGGGGACAAAGTACCCATTGAAAAAGTCTTGGGGTGGGGGGGGGGGGGGCACGTTTTCTTTGGTTTTGATGGTTGGAAGCATTTTCCCCAAGTTGAATGAACCCCTGCACAATGTGATTCCAGGAACAATACGAAATCTAAGTCCTAACCATTCCATTATTCTGTTCCAAATTGAGGAAGAGAAGGCACATTCAAAGAATAAATGATGATGATCCTTCCTATTACTTTGGCATAAGACACAAGTATTCTGTTGAATTATACCAAATTTCTAGAGCCTTTGTGTCAATCTTTGTTGGACGGCTAACCATGTAATAAGGAGTGTTTAGGAGTAATGCAAAATACCGCACACAGCATTGTATCAGTTTCCAATCTGAAAATTTCCCTGCAAAGCATTGTAGATAGGCGAGATTTTAAGTTCACTAGCAGATAATTCTTCAAGTGCATACTTCCTAATTTTCAGAATTTGTTTCCATCCCCAGGGGTCACTATTCCCAGCTTGGACTTCCCATATACTTGCCCTCTTTAAATGATACTCATGAACCCATTTTATCCACAAAGTGTCCCTCTTTAAGTAATGTTGGTGTTTTGTACTCGGGACTAGAGAACTTACCTATTCTATGTTTAAACTTAAGCGGAAATCATTGTGTGTGCGTGTGTGATTAGGAGGACGAAGGGCATAGTGGAGATTTGCTAATATGTTCTAATTCTATACCACTTTGTAAGGAAAAGTTTCCAAACGTAATATTGATATTAGATGCATTAATAACAAATAAAACCAAACAAACTATAAAAAATTTAACTCATTATAGTATCAAGTATTATTATATCTCAAGATAAGGCAAGTCCCAAAACATGACCAAAATCCTCTCCCATTAAATCTTATAACTAGGATGTAGAAAAACATTCCAAACAATCTATGCTGGTGACTACTCTCTTCTCATCATCATCAATCTAGTTTTTTTGCTGAATAGCCGTTGTTTTCGGTATTATTAGCATTTGGCTCAGTAAATGATAATAATCTTAGGATCAATCAAACTATTAAAATGTTATAGTTTGCTTCTTTGAGGGTGGATTAAGAAAACTACATTGCAATTGGGATTTTGCGAAATTATTTTCATATAATATATTAGACGCTATTAATCAATGTTTTACACCGTTTGTTAGGCTTAGATCAAGTATACCAATAGTTCATCCTATGCAGGATAACAAATCTCTATTATATTGCTTGCATATTTTATCAATTTATTTTTTGGTCTAAATTTTAATTCTATATGCTTTAGATATTGAACATGAAAAATGAAATAGAGAGTTTTTAACTTAAAATTTAATTGGACAGTTATTTTCTAATTATTTTTGGTTTTAAAAATATCTTATATTATTAATAAGATAGTATCTACCTAAATTAACATATTTTGAAAACAACTATTATGATAATAGAAATCCTATATGGAGAGGATCCCAATCCAAATTATATTTATTTTTTAATACTTTATTTAGGTTAGTGTGATCACACAATACTTATTAATATTTTGGTGCAAGCGATGCGTACATGATAAAATACACATTTATGCATAATTAAAAAGTTACTAATTATACATATGGTAATATCCATGAGTGTAGTGCAACACATGATATAGTGTAAGGGAATTCACCCATAAGTGCTAGATGTGATTCTTGTTCGATATGTGGCGATGTTCTATTATTTCTTCCAAAGTAATTAATCAAAGGAATTCTGCATGAAAGTATAACCGGCGGGGGATCTTGCCTAGGAAGTAAAATAAGGGCGTTTATCATAAATTGCCCGAATTTTATCCCAACAATGCAACTTGAAGTTCAAAATTCTTAGCACCATATTTGCATTTGTTTGCATAATTATTCTTTGCTTCCACGCTTTGTCATGGTTCTTGAAACATCTTTCATTTTAGTTTAGATAAGAATGTAGAGATAGATGGCAACATGATGCAGGTTTGAGCATTCTAGACAGATTTCAGGAGTGCAGAATGCCTCTACAACCATGGAACAAAGACCAATTTGGAAATATCAACTTGCTTTGCAGAAAAAGAAAGGAGAATTATGATTTTGGCAAACATTAAATAAAAAATAATACGGTTTGGGAGGGGAAAAAGAAGATAGCAGTTGTTTTCACCTCAAGAGATTTGTAAAGATTTGAGACAATGAAATAGTCATTCTTTTTTATTAATCTCTTGAGAAAACAGCAAAATATTACAATATCTTTAGTCATAAATTTGATTTTGGGAAACTATCGTGAAAAAGGCTAGACATCGGCTATGTTGACCATATAAAATAAAATACCACTGTTCTTCATGTAACCAAGTGGGATTGAACTAATCAGTTTTGAGGATTCTTGAGATGAAGAATGAACTTGTTATGGAGGGTGTGCCTCATTAAAAAAGTGAGAAGAGTGCCAACAACGGCCAAAGATTGATTATTTTGCTGCTATGCTGTTGGGGCGGCAAGTCACGCCCACCGCCGCGGAAGCGATATGTCCT
>BQKN01060072.1:83806-126025 GCA_022839385.1 Asparagus kiusianus
TGTGTGTGTGTGTATGTGTGTGTGTGTGTGTGTATCCTAAAAAATATATAGATCAAGGTAACTTGAAAAATTATTTTCAACTCTAATCTAAGCTTGCTAAAAAATTCATTTCTTTAATTAAAAGTCTAAGTTAAGACTTAAGTGAAGTATACTACTTTGAAAAATTTTAAGAAATTTATTTAGAGTTATTATAAAAGGTGAACTTGAGTATAAAACTAACCAGGGATTAGAAAAATCAAAATTTATCAAATAGATCAATTATTAATTAACTCTATTAATTTGGCAAGTGACAATATTTTTATAATTTTTTTTGAAAAGAAGAAAAAATTATAACATAGAAAGAAGAGAAAAGGAATAAAAAAAGTAAAATAAAGAGGAAAAATAACTAATTCCCACCCTCACACCTAAATTTTGTATTGTCCTCAATGCAAACTCTATGATGCACAAAGTAAAGCAGATAAGAAATAAAGCACTTATATTTGTTCGGTTGATCAAAAACAATAATGATAAAAATCTGCAATTACCTTTGATATGAGGAGGAGGAAATCAAAAAAAATTTGTTCTTCTTCTTTTTTTTATCAATTTTTAGAATTTTTTTCTTTTTTCATATATTTCTTTTTTTGGTTTTTTTATTTTTCTTTTTTTTTTCTTTTTTCGCTATAAAAGAATAAGAAATTCTTAAATGAGCAAATAATAATTTTATTATTATTATTATGAGACAAAAAACAAAAATATAAAATGAAAGATTTAACATGAAAAGCTCATACTCTACATTAAATTCTATCTTATTACTAAAAATTCTACCCCGGATTTTAAGAAATTCAAAATGATATAATCAATGATGTGTTTAAATTCCACATTCTCCGAAGGTTTCAATAATTTTTATCGCAATTGAAAGTAGGTATCACTGGTGTTATGCATTTTAAATTTCTTATTGAACTTATATTCTTCATTTGTGAATATTTGTTCTCTAACAACCAATTCTTCTTTAACAATTTCCTCAACCCCAAGATTCATGGTTGAGTTATAAAAATTTGGTTGTTGTTTATTTTCTAAGAATCTAAGTTCATAAAGAAAGATTTCTTCAAAAGTTCAGTTAAATAAGCATATATTTAACACATTTTCCTCATTCTGAAGGACTTGATCTGATTTTTCTAATACCTTCAGCTTCTCACCAAAGATTTCCTCAAAACTAAAATCTAACTCATTCACTTCTCCTTCTATTGGTCTTTTCTAAATATAATTTATTTCTAGAGATTTATTATTTGCTTGGTTCCCTGGATTGAAAATGTAGAGATCAGCAGTCAAATTCCCAAAGATAGCTTCATTTGACCAGTTCTACAGTTAATTAGAAGCGGCTAAGAATAGTCTTTCTAAGATAACATGTGTATGTCCTTTGGGATTGGAGACATGTTGTGTTTCTAAGACCACATAATCCACTAAATAAAATAAAATCCCCAACCTTAGTCGGAACATCCTCTATCTCACCCATGGGGACTTTGACAGATCTATAAGCTAACTACAATGTGCATCTGGTTGGTTTCAGTTCACCTACACGTAGTTGCTGGTACAGTGAATAAGAAAGCAAGTTGACACTAGCCCCTAAGTCTAAAAGCGCCTTATCAATGTAGATATTTCCAATAACACATGAAATGATGGGACAACCTAGATCTTTACGTTTCAAAGGTATGGGCTTTGAGAGCATATCACTGATATTGGCAGCTAAAAGGACATTCTTTGGAACATTTATTCTTGTCTTCTTAGTGCACAAATCTTTTAAAATTTTTGCATAAGACGGGATTTGTTCAATTACATCTAAGAGAGGAATGTTACCTTAACCTACTTAATAGTTTCTAGAATCTTCTCCTGAGGGAGTGTTTCCTAGGCCTGAGTCTATCTGGGAAGGGAGCAACTAGTTTAAACCTATCAAAATTAGGCTCATGTTTAGGTTCGGGTTCTTGGTCATCGGAAAGGGGTGATTTCGGAATCGAGTTATGAGAAGGAGAACGAATTTGTTCTAGTTTAAGAGTTTGACTTAGAGGTGTTCTAACTTAATTATCGATCTGTTTTCCTGACCGTAGTGAATGGACTGCATTCACTTGAGCTTCTTAGGATGTACTAGATCCTGTGTCCTTAGGTTTGACCACGGGTAGACTCGAAAATTTTCCTTTCTCTCTTTTAAGCATGGCACTAACTAGTTGACCAAGTTGGGTTTCTAACCTAGCTATAGCTTGAGTGTTGGAGTTGAGTTTTTGTTCGGTTGAGTGCATAAAGGAATACAAAGTGTTGGATGTTTGAGTCAATATATTTGTGGTTTGTGTAGAGACCTTGATTATGGTTTCTAAACCTTTTTCCAAAACATTGAAATGTTTATCATGATCTGCATTCGAAGGAGAATGATTTACAGCTTGATGACGATGAGACTGATTTGAATACGACATATTTAGTTATTGAAAATTTGTTTGAGAACCGAAAGGAACTATGTTTCCCCTAGGAAATTGTTGGTTTGAAGAGGGAGTGAAGTTTTGAATTTCGGATAGTTTCCCTGAATGCATGCAAAGTTTAGATAATTTCTCCAACATGGATTGTAGTAGGTTGGAGAAAATGGATCATTCACGGAATGCTGGAATGCAGCGTTAACCTGTCCTAGTGGTTGATTATTTCCTAAGAGAGAACATTCCTCCGAAACATAGGACGGAGGTAGACAGTTATGATAACCTAAGGTAGAAACTTGATTGATTTGAGCTGGGGCTCGTTCTTTGATTTCTAGAGGTTCTAATCTACGCATGATTGCAGCCATCTTTGCTTCAGAGGCAATTTTTGTCTCTAGGGTCAGACCATTAGATTTGGGTTGGGAAACTGATGAAACTCTATCATCACAGTGTTCGTATTACATAGTTTTCTTAGATAAACTCTCTAAAAATTCCCAAGCTTCATCAACATTTTTTTTCATTAAATCCCCTTGACACATTGATTCTAAGAAAGTTTTTAAAGAATAATCCAATCCTTCAGAGATGATTTGGCATAATCGCCATTTCTCAAGACCGTGGTGAGGATATTGGATAAGAAGTTTCTTAAATCTGTTAAAATACTTTCAAAATGGATCCCCAGAACAATCTTAAAATTTTGAATGCTATTTCTAAGCTTAACCGTTTTGTGGATAGGGAAATTTTTTTCAGAAAAACGGTAACAACTTCTTCAAGTTGAGATAGAATTTGTGGGTAAGCTATACAACTATTTCTTAGCTTTGTCCTTAAAACAAATTGAATAAATCAAAGCTTGATCGTATCCTTATATAGTTTTCTAATCTTAATCATCACATAAACTTCCTCAAACTCGGAGATAAAGATATAAGCGTCTTCGGTTCCATTTCCTAAGAATTTTACAAGCAAGTTTATGTAATCCGGTCTAAGCTCAAAATTAGTTTCATTGACATCGGGTAGCTTAATCCAAGATGGGATTGCATTCCTAGTTGGGTAACACATATCTTGAAGAACTGGTGGATTAGAATAGGCTATTTCTTCAAATGGTCTAGAGCGGATTAAACGATTGGTATTATCCCTAATCCAAGTTTGCATACACCCAAAACAAATTCTTTTTACAATTTTTTTTCAAAGGAAAAAAGAGTTAATTTTTTTAGGGAATTAAAAAATTCTAAAAGATAATGAGAAGGATGAAAAGATGAAAGAAAAACCTAACAAAAACAAATCAAAAACTATTACTTGTGTTAATCACTCTAAATTCTAAGGTTAAGCCTAAACTCAGCTACAGCTCCTAACCAAAAACTCCATTAGTGAAAAGATTGAACTTTACTCAGTCAGTTAGCTAGGTAAGGGTAGTACTAGAGGAAGATCAAAGATCAATTAAGTACTTCGTTCCTTGTGGAGCGCTTTACAAAACCCCTAAAGCTTACATTAGACACCAACTAATTCAAGTAAACTTGAACCAGTTCACTTAGGGATATCTAGTTCCTTAATGAGCTTGAATATTTAGGGGCCAACGTCTAATGAGTTTTAAAAGGTTTGGGTCTATGTAGTGAGGAATTAACGACTTGTGTGCTTAGGAAAGGGTGATGAAATCCCTCACCTTATCTTTATTAGGGGGATTTTGCTCTTAAGAATGTTTTCAAGTGTGTATCAAATCAAGATGCTCAAATTACTGTAGTGAATTCCTACTATTATATGCAATGCGACCGTAGGAATTAAAAGCAACTATAAAAGGATGGAAAAAATAAAATCCTTTTGTTTTTTTATTAAGGTTAACAATCAAACAAATGCGAGAAAAGGTACTCTTGTTTGAATTTATTATCTTAATAGTAAATGTCCAAGTAGAGGGTGAATTTTATTATGGCTGACAAGAATAAATTTTTTTCTTTTTAGATCCTAATTGTCTCTAATTGTGAGAAACTAACTAAATGGGTGGAAATGAAAATACTAGAAAGAAGAGTTTTCACAAGCAAATCTTTAAATGCTCTATTTCCAATCCTTAGTCTTCAATCTCAAGTGGTTCCTTCACAAGAAAACACACAAATTAAAGAACAAAAATAAATAAAATTCTACTTATAAGCACCTTCCCCCACAACGGCACCAAAAACTTAACGGATGGTAAAAGTATATCTCTAGAGTTGTAAGTGCACAACCAATCAAGTTATAGTGTAAAAAGTTATCGATCCCACGAGGAAGGTATTTGTAGGAGAAAATCATTATCGGTTCTTATATTGTGTGTGTGACAATTAAAAGTGATAAATGTGATTGTGGAGAGCTAGAGAGAGTGGGAGTGGTTGTGTTTAAATAACCACAAAACGAGCTTGAAAGTGGATAGATAAAAATTAGATGTGATAAAGGGTAAATGTACACAAAACTAACAACAAGGAAGGAAAGAAAGTTGAAGGAAATAAAAATCAAGAAACAAATAAGAGAAAAATAAAGAAATAAGGGAAAATTAAGAAAGTAAGAGATGGAGGATTCAATTAAAGATATAAGGAATTTAGAATTGAATTCACTAGCTAATCTCACTTATAAAATATGAATCATTCTCTTTTTATCATATTCTACTTTAGATTTATTAAGTGTATACTATCAAACAACTTAAGGAAAGCATAACCTATCAAATTATCATCTAAGTAAAATTAATACTCATAAAAAGAATAACAACTAAATTGTAACTCTAGAATTCCTTCTACCAATTAGTTCTTTAGTTGAATATCCTAAACATGAACATTTTAAGCATAAGAGAATGATTAACAAATTATAAAAGAAATAAAGCTAGTTTTATGTAATTTCTAGAGTTCTCACAAGTATTAATTCCATATCTAAAAAAGGTAATTCCCTAGAGGGTTCTAGCCTCAATGCGAATCAAAGAAAATAAAAATAAACAAAAATAAAAACTAATCCCGAGAGGGTTCTAGTCTCAAGGCGAATAGTGCGAGAAAATAAAATCTAAAGTGTAAAATTAATTGCAAGAATTAAAGGTAAGAATTTAAAGCAAGAAAATAAAAACATGAAAATATATCTACTCTATAAGTATGAAAGTAAATCTAAGACAAGAGGGTTCTAGCCTCTTAGCTATTTAAATAAGATAAGGAAGCAAAAAGATAAATTTATGAACAAAGAGAAAATTTACATCCCAAGAGGGTTCTAGCCTCAAAGTGATAGCAAACCTCCATCTTGTCTTCATATTCATCTTCATCATCAAACAAAGAGAAGAAAAGAAAAATATGAAGAGTTGAAAAAAATCTTTTATTAATTACAATAAAAGTTACAAGAGTAACCCTCCTACATAATTTTTCACACCCTAACCCCTCAATCTCTACCTCTATTTATAACCTACAAAAATGAATGAGAGCCCTTGGATTAAACTTGAGACCCAAGTTAATCAACTTCAACCTTTAAATCATAACTGCACATATGGTATAAAATACTTGTATGATATGAGTATGGATACTGGTATCGATACTAGTATCAATACTTATATTAAAAATCTGACTTGATAGATGGTTTCGTCTTGTCGAGATAGACGATTTTTATATATTATATGTTAAATTCCATCTTCCAAATTGGGAGATATCATTGTTTCTTTGCGACCAACCATATTGAATATGATTTCTTAGTTTTTTTTCTCCGGCTTCTATAGTCTACTCAGCTTAATTGTGGGCTTCAATAAAAGGTTACAAAATAAGGAGGTTAGAGTTTTTTGGGCTTTTATTCATTATTTATTCATTAACCTACAAATTAAGATAAAAACAATTATTAATAGTACAGTTATTAATGTAAAATAGATAATGAGGGTATAAAATCATAATAAAAATATGATTTTCAGTAGTATGACATATTTCGCAAGTCTATAGTTCAAAGATCCTGGCTTTGTTAGAGCACCTTAAGAGGTTGACTTTTAAAATGACATTTGATGGATTGGCCGGTTAGGTAATGCTACATTTTCTAGATCACAAAGACCAAAGCTAGACACCATTTTTCAACCAGATTTTAACAATGTTCAACACTATTAATGGTCTGACTCAAATAGTAGATGGTTTGTTTGTGGCCATCGTCATTATTCTAAGCAAAAAGTGCTCCAAGAGAGTGTTTCATAGCTTTGACATAAATTAGGAATGGTCTTCCTGATACCGGCGCGGTTGGAATAGGTGGCTTCATTAGATATTCTTTGATCATGTTGAAGGCTTTCATCAACCTTGTAAAGCTCCGAACTCCTTGAGATTTTTCAGCCAGATTACCTACGAATCTACAGATGCAGGCTAAACCGCCTTGTAAAGCTCTGAACTCCTTAAGATTTCTCGAAGGCGACATCTCCTGGATGGATTTACCTTTCTCTAGGTCGATGTGTATCCATTTGGACGTAACAATAAATCTTAGAATTTGCCCAATGATACCCCTAGAAAATTCTTAGTTGGGTTTTATCTTCCGTTGATGATTTCACAAAATGTCGAACACTATCCTCAAATTGTTGAGGTGACTACTTTGTATTGAGTTTTGATTGCAATGTTATCGTCATAGCATTCCACTATCCTACATAAGTACTCTCGAAAGATCATGCTCATTGCATGTTGATAGGTAGCTTTGGTGTTCTTTAGACTGAAGGGCATTACTATACAGTAGTATACCCCTAAAGGCGTTCTCAAGGCTGTGACGCCCCTGATTTCACACATAGTTATAGTCCAATGTGAACCCAAAGATGTGAAACCAATCATACATCCACACTATGCAACAACACGTTTCACCATCATAGTAATATCTCTCTAGTAGAATCAAATACAAGTGTAAGTACAAAATATGGAAAATATGGGAAATAAATGCAATAGACATGATATAGAAAGAAATATCTAATAACTATATTCATGTCTTAACTGAATAAACTGAATATAATTAAAGTCTGAAATAAATGTGAAGTATTTCAATATAAGTCAACTGAAAATATCCTAAGGCACACAACGTTTACAAGATAAAATACAAAACTCTAAATGTTTAGAGATAAATATCAACTATGGTAGAGTCTCATCTACTAAAAATATGTGACGGCGACTATGCTGGAAGTCTGTCATCCTGCGGCTATCCAGAACTTTAAGCTGTTGGCTAAAAGGAATTAAAAAATAAAATAAGAAACAACAAGAGCGTTAGATCGCTACAGCTAGATCATCTCCATCCGCCCCTAGGGGAAGGACAACTAGATGAGATGGAGACTCTATCTATTAAGAATAGTCTACCTAGATTATTTATCCTGTATCTAAATAAATTTAATATTTAGAAACTTACAATACAAGACGTAGTACGTCGAGTGAAATAATCCAAACAAGGAAACCCTCATGTATATACCATATGTCTCAAATTGTATATAACTAAATATCAATACCGAACAAAGAATAAACAATCTAAATAGAATCAATAATTAGAAACTCATTAGAAACTCACAACACGTGATTGGTACGTTGAGTGAAATAATCTAAATAAGGAAACCCTCATGTATATACCATATGTCTCAAATTGTGAATCACTAATCATCAATCCTAACTAAGAATAAATGATAGCAATATAAGAAAGTAAAATCATCACAATATCGAACCAAAAATATCTTCTACTATCCTTTGGAAGATAATATAAACAATTGCATATAATCCTACGTACTTACAAGAGTAAAGTACCTCGGTCATATATAACTCAACGATGAGTTATGTTCATAAATGGCATCCACCAAGACTCAGGTTATCAGATAATTATCACAGTGCAAATCCTTCATTGCATTATCATGCAGGACGGAGTACCAAATCGGGATCGTAAAAGTTTACATGGCTCATTAGTCTCATCGTATCAACTTGTGGGATGGACTACCAAATCAAGCATCCTAGGTATACGGCTCACAGGCCTCATCGTATCTACGTGCGGGACGGACTACTAGATCAAGCATCCTAAAACTCGACTCAATGGCATGTACTAATGGTATGTCGACACACTATCCCAAGTAGTAGAGAGCGGTGCTCATCAACGATATTCATACTAGTATATAATGTTTAAATAGCTCATATCTCCCGTGTAATCGAAACTCTATGTCTACTCGTCCGACGATGAGTATTGTTGGCAGGTTATTGATCAGATTGCTAATAAGGGTAAAGACGAATATTCTTTCGACTCTTTAGCCTGGGACTCTGACGCTAGTCTTGGAGAAATGTTCAAAAGGCTAATGTCGAATATGGCTATGGTCGATCTTGCCATAATAGAGGAAGACGACCAAATGCTGACTTGGAAAGACCCCTGGGTTCATCACCTGAATATGTAGTACAGTGATTGGTTTGAACAAAGGGAACCCCCTACCGAGGATCAAGTAATCCAGGTGAATATGGGCAATGAGGATAATCCAAAATTGATATTCATTAGCGATAGCCTCCCGCCAAATGAGAAAGAAGAGCTAATTGCCCTCATCAGGGAGTACATCGATGTTTTTGATTGGAACTACGAGGATATGCTAGGGCTCGATCCAAATGTAGCAATGCATCGACTCAATATTAAACCGGATGTCAAACCTGTCAAACAGCAAAAAAGACGGTTTCGTCCACAAATCATGGAGGTAATCGAGTCCGAAGTTAAAAAGCTTATCGACTCTGGTTTTTTCAGGAGGAGCAACATCCTGAATGGCTTGCCAATATTGTCCCGGTCCTTAAGAAGAACGGGAAAATCAGGATTTGTATCGACTTTAGAGACCTTAACACCACCTGCCCGAAAGACGATTTCCCTCTTCCCATCATAGATTTTATCATTGACAATACGTGTGGATTCGAGAGAATGTCCTTCATGGATGAATTTTCCGGTTATAATCAGATAAAGATGAATCCAGATGATGAAAAGCATACCATGTTTAGAACATCCCATTGTGCTTTTTGTTACACAGTTATGCCCTTCGGCTTAAAGAACACAGGTGCCTCATATCAGAGAGCCATGTCAAAGATTTTCCAGGAGCATCTCCGGAAGACTATCGAATGCTACATGGGCGATCTAGTTATGAAGAGTCATGACAAGAATGATCACATCAAAGACTTGAAAATGATGTTTGACCTGATGTAGACTCACCAATTGAAGATGAATCCTACCAAATCTTTCCTCAGAATGTTAAGCGATAAATTCCTTAGATTCGTCATCACCACCAAGGGTATTCACATCGACCTTGATAAAGTAAAGACAAGTAACGAGCTGCAACCCCAAAAAAACCTTAAGGAACTCAGAGGATTACAAGGACGGTTGACTTATATCGTTCAGTTCATCTCAAACCTTTTGGGGAAATGTCAATCAGTCTCCATGCTTACAAAGAAGGGCGTGTCATTTGTATGGGACGATGCTTGTCAAAAAGCATTCGAGAATATTAAAGAATATCTCTCGAGACCCCTGTGCTCGTTGCACTGAAATCGGGCAAACCTTTCTTGATTTATGTCAAGGTGACGAGTCACTCGTTAAGTGCATTACTTGCACAAGACGACGATAACGGTCACGAACAGGCCGTGTATTACTTGAGCCGGACCCTCGTGGGTGCCGAATCTCGATATCCAATGATCGAAAGGGAGTGTCTCGCCTTGGTATTCGCTATTCAAAAGATACGACACTACTTGGCCGGACAGACTATCTACGTTATTTCCAATGTTAACCCAGTCTGAGTATTCATGACGCAGTCCATTTTCATGAACTGGCGGCTAGCGAAATAGGCCCTGCTTCTGTCCCAATACGACCTACACTTTAAGCAACAAAAGTCGATCAAAGGCCAAGCTATTTGCGATCTCCTTGGCAGCTAACTCAACTACGGATACTGCCGAGGTGTACGACGATCTGCCTGATGAAACCCACGAAGCCAACGAAACTTCCCATCAACAGGTGTGGCTTTTGTACTTCGACGGTGTTTCTTAAGCAACTAATGTAGCAAGTGCTCCTAGATGTTCTAAGATTTCTTCCGGAGTTGAATTGTCTTAGTTTCCCTGGGAAAACATGTGATGCCTCGAGTTTACTCGCTGACTGAGCCGTGCTTGAATAACATAGCTGAGTATAACGCACTGCTTATTGGACTCAGCTTTGCTAAAGAGCTAGGGGTCGAATACCTTGAAGCTTTCGATGACTCTCAACTGGTAGTTCAACATGTTCAAGGGGAGTATGAGGTTAGAAAACTGGATTTGATACCATATCATAGGATGGCCGTTGAGATGGCAGAATCATTCGAATGATTCTTTATTGAATACATTCCACGCTTACAGAAAGCTTACGCAGATGCATTAGCAGCATTAGCAGTATCTCTGACACAGCCTCCCAAAATGGAACAATTCATTACGGTGAGAACTCACCAACTCTTCGTACCAATTTACGATGTGGGATACGGAGAAGATGATATTAAAGAAGTGTGTTCAACTCAAGTTGAGTTCGAACCCCAAGATTGGCGTTTCCCTATCATCGATTACATCTTGCATGGAATTTTACCAGAAAACGTGAAGGAAAGGGACTCAATCTGACGAAGAGCATCAAGATTCTACTATAACATGGAGAGTCGAACGCTATATCGTTAGGGATATGATGGTTTACTATTACGTTACTTATCCACTAAAGAGACGGGAGAAGTCCTTAGGGAGACACACGAAGGGGCTTGTGGTGCACACCAACCTGGCCCCAAACTTTACGATCGCATCAGAAGGATGGGATATTTATGGCCCACCATGATAAAAAACACAGTCGCATACACCAGAAAATGTCATGCGTGTCAAGTACACGCAAATTATATGCACTAATCTCCGGAGCATCTACATCCTTCGGCTACCTCATGGCCTTTTGAGACTTGGGGAATGGACGTTTTTGGTCCTATAAATCATCCGCCAGTCAAAGGCTATAGATTCATTCTGGCAATTACCGATTACTTCTCCAAGTGGGCTAAATCAATTCCGCTCAAAGAAGTAAAGACGAGCAACGTGATTACGTTCATCAAGCACCATATTATCTACCGATATGGTGTCCCAAGACGAATCATACATGACAATAGGCCCCAGTTTGTTAGTAACGCCTTCATCAAATTTTACGAGAAGTTTAAAGTTCAAGACGTCTCGTCAACAGCTTACAATCCCACAGCGAATGGATTGGCAGAAGCTTTTGTAACTTAGGATTTGATTGGGTCAGGATGCAGTTTTTAGACAGGATCGTGTCATGATTTTCCCTTCATAAATTGATTAGGATTGGATATACCAAAACAAAAGTATATCACTAACTCCTTCATCATGGACAGGAAAAAGTTTTATGGAATTCATCCATGAAGATTAATGAAGAAGGATAGGTATTTTCTCTGAGATTTTACAAATAGCGATTGGATCCGTTGGAATGAATTATTGTTTTTATTTTTTTGTCCCTATGCATTCACATGAGCATGTAGTAATGCTTTCATTTCTATGGACAAAGGAACGGGTCAGTCCAAAAACAAGTAACAAGACTATCAAAAAGTTTTTATCAAAACTCGTGAAAACTAATAAACGAGATTAGGATAATAAGCTTAGCGTGGCCTTATGGGCCTATCGTACCATGGTCCCTACGCCGACGGGATCGACCCTATATTCTCTGGTATAAGGGTGTGAAGCCGTTCTTCCGTTGGAAATCCAAATTCCATCACTCCGGATCGCTCTCGCAACATAGTTAACAACCGAAGAACAGTATCAGAAACGTCTCAAATAACTTGAGATGCTCGACGAGAAGCGCTTGGAAGCTCAACAGCATATTGAGTTCTACCAAGCCTGAATTTCCCGAACTTTTGATAAAAAAGTTCAACAACAGAGTTTTAAAGAAGGAGACTTGGTCTTAGCTGTCCGACGGCCCATGATCCTTAATTCTAAGAAGAAAGGTAAATTTGAACTCAAATGGGATGGGCCATTCGTAGTAGAGACAGTCTACTCGAATGGCGCTTATCGCCTTATTACCAAGGAAGGCGCTCGACTGATGATGCCGATAAATGGAATATTCCTAAAAAAGTACTATTATTAGTACGTTTGGGATAACCCATATCACGGGAAGTTCTCGGAAGAATACTATGTGGGTTATTCTTAGGTATAACCCAGTAGTTACAAAAAGGATAAGCAAGAAATCTCTATTTGGATTCTGAATGTCCTCAATGATGGAATCTATCTCATTTTCGAGATTAAATTTACCAACTCTCATGAATTCTTTTGCTAAGACGAGATTCAACCATTTTGACAAGAGCAATCTTTCCACACAAAATCCCCCACCGATCAAATTAATTAACGGTGAGTCCACCAAAAATCCTATCCACCAATCATTGGTAATTTTAAATTTTGCGTGTTAAGTACTGATCACTTGGCATCGAAATCCTCCATCGAGTGGCTAGTACAAATCGGCATTTTTGCTGCTATCTGTATTCCACTCCCTTTGCTTTCTTAGTAAAACCTATATAAATTAGGGCCAAAACTAGAATCCCCTCTCGATTCTTTCCCATGAACGAGAGGTCCACTTTCAATTGAGCAATCAAACCTATAAAAGTTAGGATTGCCTCAAACCCATTCGGCCAAACCTATAAAAGTTAGGGTCGAACTCCGATCTCACTTCGATAAATGAAGAGCTCTTCTCAGTTTAAGCAACCAATCCTATAAAAGTTAGGGTTGCATGAATCCTCTCGATTCTCGGAGTGGAGATCCCACTCTTAGTTTTACCTTTTCGGATTCTTAAGGTGGAGATCCCACCTTGAGTTTCTCCCACAACTAGAGATAGGGTATAAAATCCTTCCTCTTTAGTTTTGGGAGATAGAATATAAAATTCTTCCTCTCCCACTCTGGGCTTGTCTTTACCTTTAGAAAAGACACATTTCTCAACTTCAAATCCGCGTAGTTCATGCTCGAGGGATTTTATCTCAAACCCCAAAAGAGAGATAAGTCTGCATTTAACACATGCTGCTGGTTTAGTCTTTTCCCAAACGAAAAGACACTAGAATACAAGTCAGGGGACTTTTATTCTGAAGCCTAAGTAAGGATGAGTCAGACCCTAATACGCGTTGCCGGGTAGTCTATTCCCGTGATAAAGACGAAGTCTACGTATTCTACATCGTAGCACTTAAAGAATTAACTCTTTTAGCATAACGTTATATGGGGAACGGATTTATACAATCCGTATGCTAGCCCGATTCAAATGGTAGTCGGTAAAGGCACATCAAATCCGTTGAAGGTTGAGGATTTACCAAAAATCCTAAGCCTACGTCTAACACATGTTGCTGGTTTAGTCTTTCACCGAATAAAAAGACACCAGAATACAAGTCTGGGGACTTTTATCCTGAATCCTAAGTAAGGATGAGTCAGCGCTTAACACGCGTTGTCGGGTAGTCTATTCCCGTGATAAAGATAAAGTCTACGTATTCCACATCGTAGCACTAAAAGAATTAATTCTTTTAGTACAACGTTATATGCGGAACGGACTTATACAATCCGCATGCTAGCCTGATTCAAATGGTAATCGGTAAAGGCGTATCAAATCCTTTGATGGCTGAGGATTTGCCAAACATCCTATAAGCATTATGTCCATTGGGTTCACAACGAACAAAGAAACGTCATGATACAAGATGAATATGCTAAATCAAATACTGGGTCTTTACTAATAGATCAAGCCAAAGCATACAATGATAAAGTTCATCGGCCCGAACGCAATCGGTGACCAAGAATATGAAGTTCCAACCTAGAGAGCCTGTCTGCATAACCCTGCTCAACCTCAGCCTGCAGATCAGCTCGGATAGAATCTTCAGAACTGCTCAAGATCTCCGTGGCTTCACCTTTTAGCTTCATTAATCTCTCCTGCGTAGATCCTAGTCTCTCAAGTATCTGTCCGCGAGAGCTCTCTAAACCAGCCAGCTCATATGCAATGATAGCACCAGACTCCTCAGCGTACTTCAGGGCCTTCTTCAACCTGGCTACCTCCTCACGGTTGGAGTCTAAAGAACTGAGTAACTCAGCTCTATCCATATCCTTCCTCACAAGACTAGCCATCATCTGCGCGATAGAACTCTCATGCGACTGAAGCTTGCTACCAATAGAAGATTTGGGGTCACGTCACTGTGTCAGTCTATGCTCCAATTGAAAAGATACAAAGGAAGAAGCCCCACTAGCCTTCAGCTCCTCTAACTCTTGGAATTCACACTCCAGAACAACAAAGTCGGCAGTGAGAGAATCAGCTAGCTCAGGATATCCCTCCTCTCTAATCATCATCATGTGTCGAGCAAGGGAACGCCTGAACTGATCGATGTAATATCCCTGATGAAGAAGTTTCTCGATTATTTCGTCAAAAAAGTTAACGAAATAACCAAAATCAACTCGGAAAATGTCTCTACTAGGATCAGGATCGGCTAAAAGGGATAGGACATGCTCATAAGGAGATAGTGGAGACCCTACAAGTAATGGCGCAGAAGGGTAAGAAACTCTAGAATATAGTGGAGAAATTCAGAGCGAATTTTGAGCATACCAGTACCAACAGGGGTCCCCTCGGTTTGAGATCCTAAGATAGGCTCCGTCAATCTAATCTCAGCAGGCTTAGGAATGCTAGCAGGTGTGATCGTTGATGGTATATCAACTCTTCTAGGTAATTCTGTAATGCCCGTTGGGTTTGGAGAAGATACACCACTGCCAGGCAAACTAGGGATGCTAGGAATCATAGCCATATTAGTCATGATGGCTGGTCCTATGAATACAATTCTTTATTAGTCAAATAGAGATTTGGATAAAAGAAAAGAATGACGATGGAGGGGATTACATGCATACCTGCAAATCCGTTACCGTCAGGCAAACTCAGGATGCTAGGAATCGTAGTCTTATCAGTCATGACGGCTGGTCCTATGATTACAATTATTTATTAGTCTAAAAGAGATTTTGGCAAAAGAAAAGAATGACGATGAAGGGGATTATATGCATACCTGCAGGTCCATCACCCTCAGCTAAACTAGGGATGCCAGAAATCACAGCCGTATCAGTCCCAGTGGATGGTCCTACAATTAGAATTCCCTATCGATCAAATAGAGGTCTCAACAAATGAAGATAATTACAATATCTAAAATTAGATGCATACCTGCAGATGAACCACCTTCGAAGGATGGTCTTGCAGCCTCTCTGGTGGCCTGCTCCGCCAACATCTGAACTAGCAATCTAGTGTCGTATCCTGAGAAACTCGGTGCTGAGACATACATGTGTTTGCTGAATCCCCCAAGACCCATATCATGAAAAGTCTCATCCTTAACCGGCCTCTCTAGCACGATACCTACATAAGAGTTTAAGTGCTGGATATATACAAAGGGGGGGGGGGAGAAAGGAACTCAGATTTACCTGCAGCGGTGGTAGAAGGCTCTTCTACCCTAAAATTCGCGCCCGTATTCTTCAATTTGTCTAAAAGAGAATGAAGCGTAGAAGTGGTTAAAGGGAGAATAAATTCTGAATTGTCTAACTCCTTTAACTGCTGCTCGAATAGTGTATTATCGATGTTAGATATACCTGGACATAGAATCCCCGGTTTAACGCTATCAGCCTGCATGGCATCTCTATTTGCTTCAACATCCATAGATTCATCACGAATGGCATCGCACATTTGCTGCACGAAGCTCAGGCTATCAAAATGGCCAGGATCAGAGAATACAGGGTCTTGCGGAAGTTCACCTCCATCATGGCTTCCTAAAATAGAGCATGATTAGATTGAGGGAATCCAAAAGAGCATTATTTTTAAGTAGTGAAGATAGTAGAGTATTGCCCTCTTCTCCACTAGTAGTACCTAGTAGCTCTACTTCGCGAGCTCGCTGACCAATATGCGACTTATGGGCGATCTTCTTCCGTTTTGGAGGACAAACCCTTACAGGACCAGCAGGTCGCTCATGTGTGGTTTTAGTACGCATCTCAACTTGGGCAGAAGCCTCGGCGCTAGCCAGTGATCTCGCATAACGAAAAATAAGGGGTTCGTGCTCGTCAACCATCCTACCAGGAGTGACAAGAGTCATCTTATTAGGATAAGTTAATAAAACCTTTCGTTCCGGCTTTTGAAAAGCCGGTTGAGATCAAGAAAGTGCATGGCGTTGATGCCAACGAGAAAATACCAGATCCATTAATTCTGAAAAGAAAGAGTCTGACAGACATGTATCAGATTCTCCCCCATCGGTATCCATGTCTATAAATTCTTCCACATAAGTCTCATTCTCGTCATCGATAGGAAGGAGCTCTTCATCATTCTCCATCTTGTCTCTGCTTGAACGGGAGGGTTTGGCAGGTTTCTTCCCCTTCTTCTTTGAAAGCTCAGTCTTATGAGCAGCCTTAATAGTAGTTTGAACCAAGTGCTCAGCCTCCAACTCTGAGAGGCTCTTCACATCTAGAAACTCGTTGGTAGAAAGGAGCCTTTTGCAGCTGAGGAAAGTTAGCAATGGTTTGATCTTGGATGAAGTAAGAGCGAATAGGATCCAGTACAGTCCATCATAGTCCAAAGCCATGCTCGGACGCCGTGAATAAGGCCCCCCTCGATCCTCAAGCCTCGGCTCGGGTTCCCAACATATAGTTGGTCGTAACTGAACTGGTGATCAAAGCAGCAAGGAAGATAAGGCTCTATATGACAACAACCCTTCACACAAAGGACGAGATATCCAACGCGGATGTTCACCAATCAACGGAAGCAACTAGCGTCAAGAGAAGTCCGACCGGCCTTAGTTTCTCCCCATCAATCAACACGTCGTCATAGCGGCCCGAGAAGCGAGGGAAACACTTGAAGAACTCCCAGCTCTTGCGAACTTGAAGCTCTCGCTGGACATCAGTGAATGTCTTCCCAAACCGCTTGCTCCTTTCTAACAGCTACACAAAAGGAATGGAGGCATAAACAAGACATCAAATCAAGACGGTGAAGAACGATCCACACCCTCAAGTATGTATAGGGAAGCTCGACCTTTACAGAAAGAAGCTCGGTTGACGGTTCAGAACCCATATGTGTAAGACCATCGACCAAATACCTAAGCCCACAATGAATGTAGGCAACCATCGCTGGAATCAGAGAAAGCCCCTTCCCGTAAGCTAACTGGACGACGGGGAAAAGGACCTCAATAGGCAACGCGTCAGAAAACTGATATGGAACGACGCACTTCTTAAACCAGTGGGTGAGATAGCTCGCTAGCAGAGTCCTGGGCTGAATGGACTTCTGAGCGTGACAAAGGAATGTTCGAAACTTGGTCCCCATAAGGAAAGCTCTCTCTGCTCTAGCGATAGTAAACGAACAAGCTTCGGACCTCTCCATTAACTCATTGATGGCAGAAGGTGTCAAAGGGGCTAACTCACAAACAGTCTCGCCCGAACTGCTCTCCAAATGCTGGAATAAATAATCAGCAAATTGCATCAAACTGATCTGCCTCTTCCTCTTTGTCAGAGGACTCACATTGATTAAGGATGTATAATAACGATACATAAGGTCCCAAAACGTGTCATACATACTGGGAGAATCTTTCTTCAGCCACTCTAACTGCAGGTTCGAGGGAAAGTACTCCTGATACGGATAGTCCCTTATCGGAAGACCAGAAACTTTGTGTATCTCGTGCAGAGCTAACCCCAACTCTCCACTGCAGGTCAAGAAAGGGTTACTGTCAGGGATATATGTCTCCAATAATGCTAGGAAGTGGCGACTGCTAACCGGAAATCCATACATAGTGGCTCGTATGGGTGCATACAACCCACTGCCTCTCAGATCACTCTCCCAACGTCCCAAGACATAACTGGTCATATGAGTCCACCACCTTTTAGGTGGCGAATAGGCCCAACCGAAGCATTTGAACTCTGTCGGAGGTAACTTCCTCCCAAGCTTGGCCAAACGATTCCTCATAGTAAGGACGACTACTAACACCTCGTCTGGTGGCGCGGTATCAAGGCCCAGAATTCCTGGTCGAAGGCCGCGAATATAATTATAACCATCAGAACCTGGGGTCTTATGATGGGAAATAAATCCACAATGAATTCGACCATGGTCATCTGTAAGATTTTAGGACATCTGTCACCGCACAGCCTGCATCTCCAAATGAGTGAGAGAATGCTGACGAGGAATAGAAGGGATGTATAGAAGGAGTCCTTCATCATTATTCAACCAGTGCTCATCATCAAGAATTAGCTTAGCCGGATCCTCGACATGGTCTCCAAATAAATAACCAGGCTTCTCTAAAGCCTGAGTGGAAATAGAGTCTTCAGTGAAGGTGGCATCGGTAATCAACTGGCACAGTGAATGACGGAACCCATCTCGTATCAAATGACAGAACTCCTCGGAACGACTCTTATCAAACTGAGGAGTCGGACCAATGGTCTGCCTATCGACAATAGAAGCAAAACTCTCTCTACTGCAACCGCTAATAGCATGAGGAGGAAGGTTGTCCGCAGGGAATTCATCTGTAGCAAAACAAACGTGGAATCAGAAAATTATTCATGATTATACAATGATTGAATTCATCTCACAAGCTAGCGAGATAGAGTCATTCATTGAGTGATTGGTGAGATGATTTCGAGTGTCCTACACCGGAAAAATGGTATGCATCATTAAGTAAGCAACGTGGTAATGTACCCTGACCCACGCAGTGTAATACAACACGAAATCGCCCCAATATGCTGGAAGACGTGAATTGGCCAAGCATAACATGTCTTTTTGAAACCTTGATCCCCGCAAAGGAGGACTTCGGTTCTTCCCGAATGACCTACGAAGGGGTCAAACGAGGGCATGATAGAACTACAAATCATCCTGAAACCTCGATCCCCACAAAGGAAGACGTCGGTTCTTCTCGAGTGACCCGTGAAGGGGCCAAATAAGGGCATGATAGAACAACAAATCATCCTGAAACCTTAATCCTTACGAAAGAGGACGTCTGTTCTTCCCGAGTGACCCGCGAAGGGGCCAAGCGAGGGCATGATAGAACTACGAGTCATCCCGAAATCTTAATTGAAACTCGTGTGTTGATTGATCTCGTTGAGTTGACGTTGAACTGACTATCTTTGTCAGGAATTTATATCTGAACATGATTGAACTCGTCATCATTCTTTAATCCTTATTTTGGTGAATTTTGACGACGCGTTGACAGGCATAGACCAAAGGCACAGTTTATACTCATACGTCAACTGGAGTCTACACAGTTTAGGCACTTAAGACGTTGGAGCTGAGAGGACCGGTTTATAGTCATATACTCTTGGGAGTTTCGGGAATTATTTTAGCCTCATATACCCGCCGGAGGTAGTCGGGTTATCCTTAAGAATATGATATCCTCCAGAAACTTCCCGCCGGAGGTCGTCGGGTTATCCTTAAGAATATGATATTCTCCAGAAACTTCTCGTCGATGGTAGGAAATAGTTTAAACTCATATACCCATTAGAGTACGAATACGGGTGTCATATGTGTCAAAAAATGCTCGAAGACGGATCAAAATACCTGTAAATTGGCCAAACAGCTCACAACACGTGCGAGCCAGCAAATGGTGGCTCGCTTGCGTGCGAGCCAGCGAATGGTGGCTCACATGCGTGTGAGCCAGTAGAAGGGGTTTGAGTCGACTTGGGTTTGATTTGGATGGTTCAGACCGGTTTTGGTTTGGTTTTGGGGGGTTTAAAAACCGAACTATTCTTCTTCCTTTTTTTCATTTCGACGCTTTTTCTTCCTTTCAAAAACTCCTCTCTTCCCTCCTCCTTTCTCTTTAAACCTCTCAGCTTCTTCCAGTCTTCTTCATTTGATTTGGGAGCTAGGGCTTTGTCTCGAATCTTGAGGCTTCAATTTGGGGATTTAGGTTTTTTTTTCCTGTTCGGATCTTGAAGAGCATTCAGGACGTGGGTTTCACCTTCTCTGTTCTTGATCGGGTTTCAGGTATGCTTCATTCCCTATGACTTCAATTCGAGTCCATTTAACATTATGAACTTCAGTCGTAAGGGTGTAGCCGAAACCGTAGGGAAAAACACAGAGCTTAATTTCAGATTCTCAAATGATGGCTGATTATTTGAGAGGGATTAGTTTGGGTTTATATGCTTTGATGTTTCAGTCGTGTGGCCGATTCCATATTGTTCTTGGTTTGATTCTGACCTTCAGACCCGTAGGAATTTTTGTCTGGTTGCCCACTTGAACCCCTTGTTTTGATGATGCCTTTCTTATTGTGGTCACCAAGTTTGGTTGTGTATATTTTGCATTCCAATCCTTGGTTTATTCGACCCCATTTAAGACCCATGTACTTGATTCTTGAGTTTGCGTGTGCTTAAAATTCGTTAGGACTTGTAATCCTGACTGAACCCTTGTATGCACGAATCTGGTTAAACTTAGGTTTTGTGATCTTCGGGCTTTTAGTTGTGCACGGGAATTGATCTTATACTTAGGCGTGGCTAAGACCTCAACTCGATTTTGGCTTTGTGCATAAACTGGGGCTTGGTCGCAGAGATGTTTAATTTGTGTTCACCCTTTGACTTCAACCACTTGGTTTAAACATTCATTTGTGCGGGATAACTGCCATATCAGGCTTTTAGTGTATATGATAGCCCAATTTGTAGGCACGTCATGTTTCATTGCTGGCCACGTAGATAACTTTGGCCGAAATCCTGAAATTATGGCTTAAATTGTTGCACGACCTGTTGTGGGTTGAAACTGAATCTACACTAGGCCTACCACTTAGGTTTAATCAGATTTTTAAACGATCAATCCTAATTTGTAGAATAGCACCATTTTCTTCCTGTATTAGCCTAAGATTTCCTAATTTTTTTGATGTAATTGAATTGTTAATTCTCTCTGCAGATATATCACCTAAGAGATCCCGCATTATTCGAGGTCGTTCGGCTACTCAGTTGCCCAAGCCGACGTCGTTTAGCTGCACAGGTATATCATTGTCGTCTCTTTTATTCACGAGTTAAATATTGACATATCACATTGCATATTGCATCCCCACTTTGTTCTCCTTGGTGAGGTAATTGGGAAGAGCCGCCACCCTCCTTCGTAGGGGTGGACGCTTCACAAGTCGTGTTTTGCTTAGTCATGACATGTCTGAATTAGCTTGGGGCGATTTCCCGCTGTACTATACTCCGAAGGATAGGTATATTATCGCATCATTCATGCGACTATATATCCCGTGCTTCATGTGTATAGTGCGGCTCTTAATCATCTCACCTAGTTAATTCATTGTGAATATGTAGTTGGTGTAATATCCTCGCTTTGCTCTCCTTTGTGAGACAATTGAGGAGAGCCGCCACCCTCCTTCATGGGGGTGGATGCTTCACAAGACGTGTTTTTCTTAGTCAAGACACGTTTTAAGACAATATGAGGCGATCTCAGGTTGTGCCATATCCCACAGACTCGGGTATATCATCGTGTTGTTCGCACGTTAATATGCTTTGTCGTTTGCATGTGTGACATAATTATGATCGTCTCACCATTTATAAGGCTGTGACTCTATCTCACGATTTGTGAGGCGAGTTCGACGCATGTACTGGCTTAAATAGGCATTTATGACTGTATCTAATAATTACCTATTGTTTTACCTCAGTTGAATTTCTCTTGAGAGAGTTTAGTGCCCATTCAGTGGAAGGCCGCTGCAGTGAGGCTTATGCCTCTACTGATGAGTCGATCCCCATTCCGTTAGCTCCTCAATTTGCTCCGGGTGTATCGGAAGAACTTCCACGGTTAATACGAAAAGGAGGGCGTCATAGTTTAAGGCAACTTATCACGGATGCGCCACTAGTGAAGGACCCAAGTTCTACACATCCGTTGAGGAAGCCGGACTACTTATTTGGCGATTCCATAGAAGATCCCACCGCTGCATCTCTTGGAATGGAGCAATGGCTGCACCATGATGACAATGGCCATTTATACCTTCCTCTGATTCCTCGTCACCGTTCGCTTGCCGAGCTTCGGTGTCAAGCTGTTCCGTTGGAAATGTCATGGAGGCTAACAGAAGAACACGAGCGCATACACTATTGTTATATCGCTTATGGCGCAACTCCTGGCTCAAGTAATCAGAACTGGATAATGGGGTTATATCCGGGGATCACAAGATTGAATGACCCACCGAAAGGTTCTTCACTATTGCTAACACAGTGAAGAATCGGCTCGCAGCTTTGGTTCGAGAAATGCTAGCAACCGGTCATCGATGTTATGGATGGGTACATTCATCGGATAGGCTATGGTGGACTCGTTTGAGCAACTATATTTTAGACCGGTTCAGTGAGGATTTAAAGGCTAGTGGCTTGTATGCAGCTGTCCGCGCCACCACTTATGGACTGACTATTAGTGTCCCTCACTTTTTGGTGCTGTTGGAACTCTACAATCCCGACACCAACACGTTTCTGACCAAGCATGGAGAGTTAGGATTGGCGTTGCACGAAATGCATAAAGTCTCTGGACTTCACATGGGAAATATAATTTATCAAGAGTATTTTCCTTCTAATAGGGAGCTGCAGCAGTTGAAGTCACGGACACCCAACCTCTACAATACCTTCTGGGATCTCACCTACCACTACCACATAGCTCTGGCGGGTGCTGATCCATTATTGAAGAAGCCGTGGCCGCATATTAGTTTGAAGAAGTTCGCGGATTATTTATTCAAGAACACAAACATCGTCCTGGGTGAAACAATTTGTGAGTTGTCACCGCTGACCGCCTCTGAAGTGAATGAGTTGATCAAGAAGTCGAATGCTCAGTCTTATACTACAGCTGGCATTGAGGATGGATTTGCTGCTAGAACCAAGTTCTAGACATTCTTGTGGCAAGGAGTTAAACCGATCCAGTCCATGACATTGCTTGCTGAGTAATCTCGCTATCTGGCTGAAGAAGTGCGTAGTGCCATACCAATCTACTGACGCACTGCCCGTGGAAGTTTTGTTTCCCGCGGATCTGTTCGTTCAACGGAAAAATCTATGTCTTCTTCCGGCAATGACTGTTGATATTCACAGAGGGCTTCGCCAGATTGTTAACGCATTCACTCAGAGGGAGAGTTCACCACCAACTCAGATTTCCCTCACAAGGGTGGAACTCCCCTACACCTACTTAAATGGCTTGGTTGGTGCATCATCACTTAGATATGTGTCGGCCCCAACTTCTGTGGATCCCTCCCTTCCTTTTCTCCAACTAATAGAAAATTGCAAATGGAAGGGACGAGGTTTTGCAGAGATCAGGAAGCAATTTCAGAATTAAAAGTGCTGGGTCTTTCCTACTTGCTTCCTACGATTTTCGGGTCAATACGGCGACTCATTGATCGATGTTAAGGGGCCGAGTACAAGTCGGACTTCCCTCGGTTCTGGCTGTTTTGATTGGCTAGTTAATATCCGGCCGGACTATGTGATCTTCCACGTACAAAACCATTGTTTCATGTCGGTTCGCCCATCAGTTCGGCTATGATTAGATTTATATCAGGAACCCGAACCGACAGCTCCGGACTCGTGGAGGTTTAGTAGATGGTTCTCGAGCATGGCTTTGGAACATCATTGGTTGTACTAGTGCCAAGTTCAACATTCACGGTGTCAAGCGTAAGTTGGAGCTGACTTTTCTATAGTGCCGGTGGCTCTTAACGGCCAATGAACACGTACCCGTTCAATCGATCACCAAGTCAACCGATGAAGAAGCTTCTCGGGTTGCTACTTGAATGATATATGAATCTGAGCTTGAAAAGAGGAGGAGGAGAGGACCGGTGGGTCCTTCTAGTCATAAAACGCAGAGGGAGTCTACTTTTCCCTCTGGTAAAGAAACTACGGAACCTTATGCTAGGGGTAGTGCAGAGATTGGAGGCGATGGCGAAGAAGAGAAGCTGGAAACAGGTGTGTCAGATACCCTATCCTTAGAATTATTTGAATTAGCAATAGCTAAATGAACTCACCATTTTCGACTGTCCAAACCTTCGCCCCCTCTAAAGAAGCCAAAGATGCAAGTCTTGTTCACTTATCCTAATAAGATGTCGATTGAAAGCATGAGAGATTCTTGGAATTGAGTATCATAGGATGCCAGATGGCGAGAACCAAGTCTCCTACCCTAAAGCTTTGTTGCTTAACTTTCTTGTCGAAAGCACGAGAGATTCTGGCTTGATAAAACTCAATTTGTTGTTGAGCCTGCAAGCGCTTTTCGTCTAACATCTCAAGTTCTTCGAGACATTTCTAGTGTTGTTCTTTCGTTGTCATCCTTGTTACGAGAGCGATACAAAAGGATGGAATCTGAATTTCCAAAGGGAGAACAGCTTCGCATCCGTACACTAGTGAATACAGAGTTGCCCCGGTGGGCGTGCGGACCGTGGTACGATAGGCCCAAAGGGCTTCGCCGAGTTTGTCATCCCAGTCTTGCTTGTTAATTTTTATGAGTTTTGACAAAATCTTTATGATTGTCTTGTTGAACGCCTCGGCTAACCCGTTTGTCGCAGGATTATATGCTGTAGAAGAGATATCTTCAATCCTAAACTTTCCACAGAATTTAATGAAAGCGTTGCTCACAAATTAAGGACCGTTGTCGTGTATAATTTGTCTTGGAATACCATATCGATAGATGATGTGATGTTTGATAAATTTGACGACATCGCTTGTCTTCACTTCTTTGAGTGGGACTGCTTCGGCCCATTTCGAAAAATAATCGGTGATTGCCAAAATGAAGCGGTCACCTTTAACTGATGGTGGGAAGATAGGACCAACGATATCCATCCCCTAAGTCTCGAATGGCCATGAAGTAGCTGAGGGATGAAGGTGTTCTGGGGGTTGGTGCATATAATTTGCGAGTGTTTGGCACGTATGGCACCGTCGAGCGTAGTCAACCGCGTCTTTGACCATGGCTGGCCAATAATATCCCATTCTTCTGAGTCGGTCATAGAGTTTAGGACCGGGTTGCTGTGCATCGCAGATTCCATCGTGAGCTTCTTTGAGAGCCTCTTCTGCCTCCCTGGTTGAGAGGCATCGGAGTAATATCCCATCGTATGAACGACGATATAGTGTATTGGTTGTTAAATTGTACTAGAATCTCGGAGCTCTTCTTCGAACCGAGTCCCTTTCCTTTACGTCCTGTGGCAAAATACCATGCACAATGTAGTCAATTATAGGAAATCTCTAGTCTCGGGGCTCGAGATTGATCCTAGCTATATATGCTTCCTTAACGTTAATGGCACAATCCGACACAAACAATTGGTGGGTTCTGACGGTAATGGATTGTTCAGAGTCTGGAGGTTGTGCCAAAGATACCGATAATGCTGCCAGCACATCTGCGTATGCATTCTGGAAGCGTAGAATGTACTCAATGAAGAATTGTTCGAACGAGTTTGCCATTTCGCTGGCCGCCTTGTGGTACGGTACCAAGTCTTGATTCCTGACTTCGTACTCTCCCCGGATTTGGTTGACTATTAGTTAAGAATCGCCAAAAGCCTCGAGATATTTGACCCCCAGCTCTTTGGCGAAACTAAGTCCGATAAGCAGTGCGTTATATTCGGCCACATTATTAGAACACCTTCCTATCAATGATTAGGCTCGGGGTATCACGTGCTTTTCTAGAGAAACTAGGACGACTCCGACTCCTGCGGAGATTCTAGAATTACCGGGAGCGCTTGCTGTATTGGTTGCTCGAGAAGCTCTGTCAAAATATAGCTGCCATACCTGTTGATGGTATGTAGTACTGACTTCGTGAGCTTCATCGGGAAAATTATCATACAACTCAGCTGTATCCGCTATGGGGTTAGCCGCTAGAAGATCACAAATTGCCTGTCCTTTGACCGACTTTCGTTATTTGAAGTGCAAATCATATTGAGACAGGAGTATGGCCCACTTTACTAGTCTCCAGTTCATAGAGGCTGGTTGTGTCATGAATACTCGGACCGGATTAACGTTGGAAATAACATAAATCGTTTGTCCTACTAAGTAATGCCGCATCTTTTGGATAGCGAATACTAAGGTGTGACATTCTTTCTCAATCATTAGATACCGAGACTCAGCACCAACCAAAGTTCGACTTAAGTAATAAATGGCCTGTTCGTGACCGTTGTCATCGTCTTGTGCAAGTAAAGCACTTAACGAGTGGTTCATCGCTTTAATATAAATTAAGAACGGCTTACCTGACTTCGGTGCCACCAGAACGGGAGGATTCACCAAATATGCTTTGATATCCTCAAATGCCTTTTGGCAGGCGTCATCCCAGACGAAGGATACACCCTTCTTGGTGAGTTTGGAAAATGGCTGATATTTCCCAGATAGGTTTGAGATGAACCGACGTATATAGGCCAACCGCCCCTGCAATCCTCGAAGTTCTTTGAGATTTCTCGGGGGTTGCAACTAGTGTATTGCTTTTACTTTATCGGGGTCGATGCGGATACCCGTCGTAGTGACGACAAATCCTAGAAACTTACCGCTGGACATTCCAAGGAAAGACTTGGTGGGATTCATTTTTAATTGGTGAGTTCGCATGAGGTCGAACATCGTCCTTAGATCTTTGATATGATCGTCTTTGTTACGATTTTTCACTACCAAGTCATCAACATAGCATTCGACAATTTTTTGGAGATGTTCTTGGAAGATCTTAGACAATGCCCATTGATAAGTGGCGCCCGCATTCTTCAATCCAAAAGGCATGACTGTATAGCAAAAAACACTTAGAGGTGTCCTGAATGCAGTATGTTTCTCATCCTCCGGGTACATCTTGATTTGATTGTAACTCAAAAAAAAATCCATCCATAAAGGATATTCTCTCAAACCCACATGTGTTATCGATAATAACATCTGTGATGGGGAGAGGGAAATCATCTTTTGGACATGCATTATTCAAGTCTCTGAAGTCGATGCATATCCTTATTTTCTCATTTTTCTTGAGGATCGGAACAATATTCGCTAGCCAATCCGGATGTTGTTCTTCCCGGATAAAATCAGAATCGATTAGTTTTTTAACTTCTTCTTCAATCGCTTCCATGATTTGAGGGCGGAACCGTCTTGTTGTTGTTTGACAGGTTTTGCATCCGATTTGATGTTAAGACGGTGGGCTGCCATATTCGGATCAAGTCCTGGCATATCTTCATAATTCCAGGTAAAAACATCTATGAATTCTCTGATAAAGGAGATTAACTTCTCTTTTTCATCCGGTGGAAGACTATCACTTATGAATATGGGCTTTGGATTCGCTTCATCACCCATATTTACCTGGACCACTTTATCTTCGGTAGGAGGCTCTCTTTGCTCGAATCGGTCTCCATACTAAATATTTAGATGATGAATCCATGGGTCCTCCTAAGTTGGCAATTGATCGTCTTCTTGGATCATAGAAGGATCGACCGTGGTCATATTCGACATCAGGCCTTTGAATACTTCTCCAAGGCTGACATCTGAGTCCTAATTAGAAGAGTCGGAAGAATACCCATCTTGATTTGCTAAGTGGTCTACGACTTGCCAGCAACATTCGTCCTCAGAAGCATAACCCAGGCCCCTTTTATAGCTATAATAGTTATAGGGTTTTCCTTTCGGTACATAGGCCATACGAGGTGGAACTCGTGGGCCTCGACCAAAACAAAGACCCTCTTCGAGCGCAAAATTATATCCCCATTTTTTCATGAAATCACGCGCCTGTTAACTATATCTGGATGAATGAAGGCCAGATCTCCCATCATCTTTATCTTCGTTTGAAGAGGGATACGATGGCGGGGATACTTCCCCTTTACCGAAAACTAACTCCTTTTCACCCCCGGCTTTAGCTGGAATGACAAAGGTTGTTCCAAACGAATCCTGGAAGCACTTTCTCGTGAAGCAAGATGACTGAAGCGGCATGTGTATATCGGGATTATCATACAATCCCTATATCACATTAACCAAACATGGTGAGTACTCTAAATCGTTATTTATTATTTCTTCGGCAAGTTGCCAGTTACAAAAACTATCTGACGATTCACCATCGTCAAGACCGATTACAAAGGGTACAATGTCATTCAGTACAAAACCACCATTGTAATCAAACACTGCTTCGGTGTCAGCTTCTCCCCCGCAATCCGTGTCTTGAGCCGATGATTCAGTATCGAATTCAGCACCGTAAAGGAGGGAATCGGTAAAGTAGTTTTCCAATCCTTTAAACGGTTGCTTATCCGCGACCACCGTCTTGACTTCATTATTGGCGTCTATATATTTTAGACACTGATGAAGAGTAGAGGGAACTATAAGATTACCATGGATCCATGGTCGACCCAATAGTAAATTATAGGAAGTTTCCGTGTCGATTACGTAGCATGTAACTTCGGACTTTAAATCCCCAAGTTGGCATTTTATCCGGATTTTACCCAAAGGTCTAGATCCACTGGTGTTGAACCCGTATATAACGGTACCTGTGGAAGCTAACTTGCTCGCTAGGATTTCGAGATTGTACATCAACCGGAGTGGCATGATGCTAACAGCGAAACCCGGATCGACTTGTACCCGGTTAACAACGCTAGAGCCAATGTATCCGGTGAAGTATAGAGGTCTATCATGCTTTGAATTCTTCACTTGCATGTCATCCTTAGTGAACGTAATATGAGGGAATTGCTTGGCCGATAAATTGCAAAGATGAACTGATGATTCTGTTTCTTCGCAGACCGGCTTGACTTGAGCTAGGAACGCGTCAGAATCGGCTAAAGCTTCTTGCAAGGCCTCTCTGGTGTCTTTGGAGAGATGCAATAACTCATATAAAGTTATTCTCACTGGGATGTTAGCTAGCAGAGCCATAACATCAAAGCGGTAAGGAGTATTTGAACTTCCTGGTTTATCTCTCCCAATGGGACAATTGAACCGAGGCTGCTTCGGGTTCTAAGACTCCTGAGGTTGAGGCTCTTTCTCTTTTTGCTTATTGGCTGGCTTCTGTTGAGATTTTCTAGCTGGTGCAGGGGGAGTTGTAACCACCCCCAGTTCGGTTAACGTCTTGGAATTTGCATCAGATGTTTTGGGGTATTTATAATGATATTCATTCCCACCCCTGGTGACAAGAGCCTCCTGTTCATCTTCCGAAAGTGACAAGGTGGGGATACATTTATCATCTTTTTCAAGAATCGCTATGGTGGGACAGCAGGTTTTGCCCTTACTTTTAGATTTCTTTTTAGATGAGGATCCCGTCCATTGCTCATCTTCGAGCAAGTCCGGGTGGACCCAAAGAATTTCGCCGCTAGGAGTTATGTATTGCACAAGTCCTCTCTGACGTTGTACATAAGGATCATCGTTGACGGTCTTCACTTGTACTTTATATACGGGCTCTGACTGAAACCATGCCAGAGGGACAGAGCCAAAGCTAACAGAAACAGCATTCACACTAACCTTCTTCTCTTTAGGCTGCTTCGGGGTGATGATTCCAACATCGATCAAGACCTGAATCTTATCCTTGAGAGCGTAACATGTCTTCGTAGGATGATGGACTGTTCTGTGGAATGCGTAATATCGCGGATCTGTAATTTTCTTAGCTCCCTCATGATCAGTGATCGAAGGCAGCTTAATTTTGTTGTTCTCCAGTAAATACTTGAAAATACCAGGGACCTCATCTTCCTTGAAGGAATATTCCTTCGGGGATTTTGGCTCAGAAGTTTTCTGTTGCCTTGGAGGTCGTTGTTACCATTTAGGCGTTTGTTGCTTTGGCGCTTGTTGTTGCGGATGCTGTTGGGGTTGTAACTCAAACGTCTGATTTGCATCTACTGCATTCGCCGGTCCCTTCCCTTTATCACAGGGGGTAAAGTTGTGTTTTTGGTGTTTGCTGGTTGTCCCCTTTCAGCTTTCTTCCTTTTGAGGAAGCGTTCCGCCTGCTCTCCTCGCACTTTCAACTCCTTTCATGTTTTAGATGGTGCAGTGCCCATAGCTTCTAATACATCTAAGGAAAGGTTGTTGTAGCATGTTTGGTGAGTGAATTCCTCCGTGACCGGATCTCGGTAGTTCATTGCCTTATTCCGGAAGCGCTTAACAAAGTTCTCAACGAGCTCTCCATCTTTCTGCTTCTCTTCAAAGAGTGTTCCGATCGATACTTCAGTGTCATTGTCGAAGAAATTAGCGAGAAACATGCTTTCCATGTCATCCCACGTATTGATACTCCCCGGCTTGAGACGACGATACCAAACAAAGGTAGCTGCCCGAAGGGTTCCTACGAATGATCGTACTATCAGAGGTTCATTGCCAGAAATGATCCCTAGGTGAGACTTGAAATAAATCAAGTGTTGAGTAGGTGAACCCCTTCCATTGAACGGTGTAAAATTAATTAAGTTGAACTTCACTGGGTATGGAATTGAGTCCCACTCTCTCGGGTAAGGACACGGAATGCCAGTCTTTTTTACCTCTTGAGCAGACATCAAAGTATTGATTTTGCTTTCCAAGTCTTTCATCTTAAGGTCTTCGTCTACATCTCTCTTCTGGTGATTATGGGGAGGGATATTAGTACCACCCCCAGCGTTAAGGACATCTTCGGTGTTTTTATTCTCAGGTGGAATTTCGATATTGATATTTTCCTCTACTTCTGAGTCGCTATCTATCTAATTGGTAGTCTGGCGATGACTAGATTCACCGTGCTGATTTGTCAACTACTGGAGTTGTTGGGCATGTAAATCTTTAACCTGTTACACAGCCATCTCCATTTCAATTTTAAAGTCCTCTTTCTGCTTTGCCAAAGCTTCTTGAAGAAGTTAAGCCATCTGTTCAGTAGTGATCATGAATGACTCTCGAGTCTGTCCCGTGCTGGATACAGTGGCATCTAAAGCGATCGCATAGTTAGCGTCTGACGTTTCATCATCTGAGGACTGCCCTCTCTGAATTCTCCTATAATCCCTAGGCCTGATAGCCCCGGTTTGTAGCCGAGTCAATCGCTGAGATATTTGTGGAAAAGGTTTGGGATTGAAGCGTCGTGTGGACTTTCCTTTGTCCGTCATGTTAATCGTGACTTTTAAGAATTCACGTTCTTGAATAGCCGACTTCCTTTTACGGAAACGTCTTGACTTGTGTCCTAGCGTTTCTGTAGAAAGTCTCTCAAACACCGAGATCCTTTGCGAGGCAGTTTTGGAGCAGTTACACTCTGATAATACTACCTTAATGAGTTTAGTACATGGACAAAGAGAATCCATTTCCTGGGTATTTCTCTTTCAAGATTTATTCATACTCCCAGCCTGATAGTACAACTCATCGATATGGTTATCGGAGCAACCTATCTTGTGCTGGCATGATTCCCCCATTCTGACATCATCGTCTTCTGATAAACATAGCTCTCTTTAAGGGTATAATGCCTGGTCGTTGTTCTCAAGAGTTGCTCGTTTGAATCCACGCCATCGTGCGTGTGAGGACCCAACGGGCTCTTGGACTTCAACTCATAATCCGAGGCGGGTGGTTATCAGTACTTTCTCCGTAGGAGAGATTTTTGACTTATTGGGGCGTCGCGTACAACCCCCACTCTGACGAGCCATCCAGGGTTCATTTTTAATTAAAGGACCGAGACGATCCGTAATATTCGCTTTGAATCGGGACAAGTCCGCACTGTCGTGAGGTCCTACTGAAAGTGAGGAATTCATCGGAACAGAAATAGGAGCTGCCGGAGACTCGAAATTGGTCGCGGGAAGTGAAATTTCTGTAAACAGGGGATGAACGGCTTGGCGGTGACGCAGGCCAGCCGTTGGTGGCTCGGCCTTGGTCGAGCCAGTGTTTGGTGGCTCGGTCTTGGCCGAGCCAGCGTTTGGTGGCTCGGCCCTGGCCGAGCCAGCAGCCGACAAGTTGGTTCTTTTGGACTTTGTCTTCGATTTCGGCCTCTAGATTTGACGCGTCTTTGACAGTCTGTTGTCCCCTTCATTTTTTTGCAATTTCTTGGCCTCTTGCACCAGAATTCTTGCGTGCGCAAGTAAAGAGTGGCGCTTCTTGATCCGTTCTTCAAGAGTGAACGTGTCCTCTTAACGGGGACCCACTCATTCGCCGTTGATTTGGAATAGTCGCCCGATCGCTGCCGTGGTGGTTGGTGTCTTCTAGACTTCAGATCCGCCTCATAGCGGATTCCATCAACTAACTCGAAAGCTTTGGCCAATTGACGTGTGAGGCGTTGACGTCGTCTTTGACGCGCTCTCTTGGATAAGGTCGGCGTGTTTTTAGTGGTGGCTTCGGCTTTGCAAGATGTGCCTTGAGGCACAGCGGGATGAAGATCTTGGTTTTGGACCTTCAGATCCGAGTGCCTCCGAATCTTCCTTGTGGAGTCTCTTCTATTCGTACGAGGAGAGGATGATCGGGAAAATGAGGATAAGTATTCTTCATACTTTGCTTGGTCGAACTCGTACTCGACCTCCTCGTTGATCGGAATGATGATTTTTGGTTGCGATACTACAGCTTCGACAGAAAAGCTGTCGGCTCCTACTGTTGTCATCAGTTTGTTTCCGTCAAAAGTTGTCTTTTCCATTGCTTTCAAACCTGTTACACCGTTTATAGATTACAAGTTCAAACTAAAAGAAAAGTTGATCTTTTTATAAGATCTTCTTACAATGAAAAAAAATAAAGATTACAACTTTATCAAACAAAACACAGCAGTAGTTTATCTCCTGTTGTTTTGCGTGGGATCTTTGCCTGTGCGGGAGACGCGTTAATCCATGGACCACCGCAGATCAAACCCGATAGACAATATAATTACGCTCTTGTTTCACAAAGGAGACAATTGCGGAAGCGACAATCACGACCAAGCGAGATTGTGGCTCTTCTCGAGATTAAAACCAAGTTTAATCCGGAGGAAAGAAGGGGAAAGAATAACAAACCTTTCGAAGGGCTTTCTTAATGAAAGTGTTCGCCAAGATCTGATGATTCTCCTCTGAAATTCGTGGTTAGCTGGACAATTTGACAGCACCTCGCCTTCTCAACTTCAGATCCTCTTGAAAGAAGACCCTAGGCTTCTATTTATAGGCCTTTGGAGATGTCCTTTTGAAGAGGAATTCGTGTTTAAAAGTTATCTGCAGTTAATAACCGTTTAACCACGTTTAGGGATAACTTAGGGAGGTCTTGGGACGAAAGAATCCTTAAAAATCATCGAAATCCGCGTTTTGGGAGGTTTGGGAGTCAAAAGGAGTCCTGGTGGCTCGGGACTGTGTGAGTCACCATTTGGTGGCTCGTATGGGTTCGAGTCACCATTTGGTGGCTCACAATGGTGCGAGCCACCATTTGGTGACTCGCGCATACACGAGCCCCCGAGTGGTATTTCGTTCATCTTTTTGATATTTTGGCGATTCGTGACCCCTCAAGTTCGCTTGTTTTGCGTACGGTTCATCGCTTCGCTGACTTGTACATTTACTGATCCACGTCATACACTTACTGGTGTTGAATAAATTCTCTTGACTTGGATAATAACGTTTATCGTCTTCTCCTTATCCTGAACTGTGTTTGGGGAAGTTATAGGTAATTTTTAACGTCTACACATCTCACAAGAATCCATAGATCATTCAATAATAAGGTCATTTAACTAGTCATCCCATAACAGGTCACTGGTCCACATCTCACATAGAGTCAACGCTAATATCATCAGATAACTGACTGTTCATAAATTCCCTACGTGCATCCAATACCGCTACGCAAACTCGGTCAGAGGACTACACGCAATCCATTTTCAGCCTGGTCCGGACTCAAGCTAATCGGGTGACTATCAAATTCACGGACCAAAGTGACTACACAAACTTCACTTTGACCCAACAAACCAACCCCAGTGGCGACACCGATCCACTGGTGCGAGCCTGGAAGATACATCAATAATCACATCAGATCACATAAACATGAACTTCCCCATCCCAACTCTTCTCGTTTTAATAAGTCAACAACACACAAGCCTCTAGGTCTTACTCATGTCACACAAGTCACTCTAATCATAAACTCCTAACGATTCTCAATTATAACAAGGGATGATAAATGCAATGAATACTATGTAACAGTTTATGAATCTTGAACAGAAAACGTGAACAACTACTAATAATAGTGCAAGATAGAACTACAACTATCAATTAATTACACATGAAATGTCGTAATTTCCAATCGTCATGATCATAATTTGATTAATTCCAAAAATAATCTTTTCCAAAATAAATTCCTTTAAAATCCCTTTTCCAAAAAATTTCCTTTAAATTATTTAACATTATAATTATTCAAAATTAAACCATTTTCGAAATAAATTCTTTCTCATCATAATTATTCTCAAAATAATCTTTAAAAATAATAATCTATTAATTTTTATCCTTACAATATAAATTATTCTCATCTATCATCAAACAATCCACACAGATAATTATATCACAATTTAAAAACTACAACCAACCACAATACAGTCAAAATATGCATATAATGTATAATAAATCTTAAATTTAGATTTGAGCAAGTGCAAGCCTCTGAAATAAATAGCAAGCAATCCACAAGTACAAACAACACGTTCTCCCTTACCACACATCGATGATCTCGTCCTCGTGTCGGTATTGTGCTTCACAAAGCTCTCAAAATTCATAAGAAAAAGATTTAGGGTTTTTGAGGGGAGATGGTGGCTGATAGGGTTCAAAAATATGATAAAAAAGAGAAATTTTGGTGAAAAACATAGGTGTTTATAGAGGCAAACCCGAAACAAACCCGTTTGACCCGAACCAGGAAACCTAGTCTGCCTGGGAAAATCACATTTGGTATTTTGGCTGTAACTTTCTCATCCGACCTGAGAACGAGATGATTTAAGATTTGTTGGAAATCTATTGAAGAGACCTACAACTTTGGTCTTTTGAGTTTTTCAAGATTACAACTACATCATTGTATAAAACATAAAAACTCTTAACTAGTCATTTTTCCCAGATTTCTCTTCGTGCATGTTTTGTGCATTTGCACTCATATATTTACAAATATACATTCAATTGATCTCAAATAAATTCTTATCATACTCAAACATCAAAAAATGTTATTTTTCAGTATAAAACATATTTATCATTATTTATCATGAATTTTTTTTAAATTTACGGGGTTTTACAAGCTCTAATAAGGAAGGCTACAAAAATGGGTTCTTTGCATGGAACTAGAATTAGTATAGGTGGCCTAACTATTTTTTTTTTTTTTGGTAAATGAAAAATTTTATTCATCAACCAGTATGAAAGGAGTATGTACATCAAGTATCTCATCCCATTTTTGTGAGATAACAAAATTGTAACTAAAGCTCAATGAAAATCTTTGTTTGAGCTAGAACACAGAGGTATTACTCTTCATATTGACTCTACAAAAGACACAACCTAGGGTCAGGTGTGTACCAGAACCAGACCACGAGCCGAATACTCCTCCTATGAACTCCTCGATGAAGGAACCACTACCAGTTTTTCTGCTCCTGCTGTGCCTCAAGAATACTCAGCTAATATGTTACTGAGAACTCAAACTAAGAACAATTTCGCTCCACAAAAGGAAAACCTGTCAATCCCAATTAGGGGGGGTTATTGAAAATGATTGTAGAGGCTTCAAATTTTATAACTTTGATCAAGTGATCAGCACTGCAATTCTTTTGCGTAAACAGCCTTGCATTCCTTTCTCTCCATATGCAGTAGATTGTAGCTGTTAAAACTAATCTTTTAAGCTTGACCTGTAGGTTTTTCCCTCTCATGCTTGAGAACCAGTTCCAAACCTGATTCTAGTTACAAGACTTCTTCTTGAAGTTCATCCAATCCATGATAGAGTTCCATATGTAGGAGGAAAAGGTGCATTCAAAAAATAGATGATCTCTCGATTCAGTGGTTTGTCCCGTGCATAGACAACACTGGTTTGCACTGATTATGCCTCTCTTCAGGAGTCTATCTTGTGTGAGAAGCCTGTTATGAATCGCAAGCCAGCTGATGAAAGCATGTTTGGGCATATTAAGACCACCCCACACAGTTTTGTACCATGGCACTGAATTAGCAGCTGGGGACAGTTTTTTGTATAATGTCGATAATATTGGCTTAGAATTCTTGCAGCTTGCCATGATGAGAGACTTGACATTTTCAACTCCTCCTAAATCTACCATCACCTTGTTTCTTATTCTTAGTAATTGTTTCCGCATCCATGAGTCTCCTGATCTAGCTTCAACCTGCCATATGTCTTCATGTTTGAGATAATTTTTATGGATCCATTTTATCCAAAGAGATTCTTTGTTTGAATGAATGCACCATATACTTCTTAGAGCAGAGGCTGTATTCCATATCTGAGCAGGGTATATCCCCAGACCTCCTTGCTTCATTTCTAAGCATACCTTATCCCAAGCTACGAGAGGCACCTTTGAAGAATGCTCATCTTTACCCCATAAGAATAGCCTACAAATTTCATCTATCTTGCGAAGAACTTTGACAGGAAGGATGCAGTTCGATGTCCAATAGATAATCACCCTAGAGATCACACTTTTTATTATGTGCAATCTTCCCGCATATGTCAGTGACCTGCTCTTTGTCCAATTTTGCAGCTGTCTAGTGATTTTATCAAAAAGGGGAAAGCAATCATTGTAGGATAATCTTTTCGTAATAAGAGGAACTCCCAGATACCTAATAGGCATTGATCCCTCTGTAAAACGAAGAGTATTAGCAATTTCTCTCTTAATTGAGTCCTCTACTCCTCCATAGAAGATTGATCATTTATCAGTATTTGCTTCTAGCCCAGACACTTCACCAAATGATTTAAAACACTGATAAAGTTTTTGAACTGAATAAGCCTCCCCTTTTGCAAATAATAATAAGTCGTCTGCGAATATCAGATGGGAGATTTGAAGCTTTTTACATTTAGGATGAAACTTAAAACCCTTGTCTTCCTGTAATTTGGACAAGCTCCTAGACAGATAATCCATGCCCAGAATGAAGAGATAGGGAGAGAGAGGATCACCCTGTCGCAGCCCACGTTCCCCTTTAAAATAACCATGAAGTCCACCATTGAAAGATATAGAATACTTAGGTGTTGTAATGCAGACCATTATCTAATTAATCAAGACTTTAGGGAACCCCAGACCAGAAAGGACAGATTGAATAAAGCTCCAACTTATAGAATCGAATGCCTTCCTAATGTCAATATTGATCATGGCTCTTGGGGAAATATGTTTCCTGCTATAGCTTTTTACCAACTCATGAGCTAGCATAGTGTTACTAGTAATGTTCCTCCCTTGAACAAAAGCACTTTCTGCTTCATTCACTAGGCTTCCCAAAATAGATTTTACTCTATTTGTAATAATTTTTGATATGAATTTGTAAATACAGTTGCAACAAGAGATAGGTCTAAAATCTGCTGGGGTTTTAGGACATTGTACCTTTGGAATAAGAGTGAGTGAGGTTGCATTTACAGTCCCCAATAGCTTACCAGTCTTGAAGAAATTTTTAATGGCCAAAGTTACCTCAGCTCCAACAATTTTCCATGCTGATTTAAAGAATGAGACACTGAATCCATCAGGCCCTGGTGATTTGTCCTCAGACATTGAGAAGATTGCTGATTTAATTTCCTCATCAGTAACTGGATTAGAAAGCATAGTGATTTGAGGATCACTGAGACAAGGGCCAGCCTTGATAATATTCATATCAGCTGGAGAAGTGCTAATTGCAGTTCCCAATAGATTTCTGTAGAATGCCACTAATTCTTCCACAATAGCATCACCATCAGTGATTTTTTCCCCCTGCTGTTATATAGGACTACAATTCTATTATGGTGCATATTTGACTTGGCTAAAGCATGAAAAAATCTGGTATTTCTATCCCCTTGCATGTTCCAAGCAATTCTGGCTTTTTGCTTGTAGAAGGATAATTCACAGTCTAGGAGTTTGTTATAAGAGCTATAACATTCTTTTTCTTTTCTAATAAGATCACAATTCAGAGGATTAACTTGAAGATTTTCCTGAGCCTCCTCTAATGCACTTTTAGCTCTAAGCACTTGTTCACTTATATTATAGAAGTGCTTCTTATTGAGATCCTTCAAAGCTCCTCTGAGTAATTTCAACTTTGTATAAACAGAGAACATGGGGAATCCTTGAATGAATTGGTGCCAGATTTTTGAAACTGTTGGGATATAACTATCATGATTGATCCACATTTTGTAAAATTTGAAGGGTTTTTTCCCTTGAAAGTTATCCTCATATACTGAAATTATAGCAGGGGAATGATCAGAAATCCCAGGCATCATAAACTCAACATGGCTAGAGTTGAACTTGTTAACCCAAGCATCATTTACCAGAACCCTATCCAGTCTACTCCATATTCTTGCATCAGCTTCTTGCTTGTTATTCCAAGTAAAGAAACAGCCTTGAGTTTTGAGATGACTTAGAGCACATACTTCAATACATTTGCAGAAATCACCTGTGTCAGGTTCAGTAAGGGCAACTCCTCCCAGTTTTTCCTCAGTGCTAATCATGGCATTGAAATCACCACACAAGAGCCATGGTGCATTGCCAATGCTTTGACATATGCTAGCAAGTTCATTCCACAGACTTTTCCTTCCTTCCAATTGATTAAAGCCATATATAGCTGATATGATAGTATCCAGTCTACCATCCTTAGATTTGATTGAGCAAGAAATCTGTTGATCTGACATATTAATAGTTTGGATATCAAAGATATTAGGATCCCACAAAATAATAATCCTGGCTTTTCCAGCAGGCTTCACATTAGAATCCCATAACCACTTGTTTGCAATTTTCCTGACAACTCTTGAGATAGAACAGTCTTTGATTTTTGTTTCAAGGAGAGCTATGAAGGAAATATGATATTGTTTAATATGATTCCTTACAATTTGTTGCTTGGAAGACTTATTAAGTCCTCTCACATTCCAAGAGGATAAATTCATTGGGGGTTTTCTCCTCTATCCAAGGTAGAGGAAACATTTAAATCCTTATCCCCAAAAAGTTTTTCAGTAAGGGGTTTCCTGGATTTGCTTCTTTGTATAAGAGTCCAAGAATCTTGGTGTGCACTTTGCTGTACATGTTTACTATTGCTATATAATGGAGTTTGTTGCCCTCCTTGTGATTCCTCTTCCTTTTCATTGGAAAGTCCATAAATGCTAGGTCTCATTACTATCAGAGGATTATCCAACCTCATGGCTCCTTTACTTATATCCAGGATATTTCCTTCTTGAGTATGTGCAAAACGAACATAAGAGTGGAAAGAATCATCAGCTAGAGTGTTAGCCTTTAGAGAATTATGTTCAAGATCAGAAACATGCACAGGAACAGATACTGGGACTTGTACAGTAGCAGTAATTCCAGGATCAATGTTTATCAATCCACTTTGAGCACCAGAATCCTCTCTTTTATCTCCTTGATTGTGTTCAGTGACAGAAACATGCTGAGCACCAGATACCTCTCTTTCAGTATTTTTTTGGTACCCATTTTTGAACTGTAGCTTTCCTTTTACAAAAATTTGTATCATGACCAATCTTTTTGCAAATATCACACCACCTTGGTTTTAATTCATAAAACACTTTCTGAACATATTTTTTACCACTTGGTCCTTGAATGAAAACTTCATCAGGTAGTGAAGAGGGCATATGGACTTCAATTAGCACTCTTGCATATGAAAGTCTGGTTCTGTTTGCAGTGAGCTTATCAGTTGTAATAGGGGTTCCTATCATGATAGAAATTTTGCTAATGCATTTGGCATTCCACGGGTTAAGCTTCAAACCTGGTAATTGAATCCAGACTGAATATACACAATCCTCTTTCATTTCTAGATTTTCATCAATATTCCAAGGCTTCAAGAGGATAGGTCTAGAACCAAAGAACCAAGGTCCATTTTCCAATATAGATTTTATATCCTCAACATTTTTAAATTTGAAAAGGAAAAAAACCTGGTTTCAGTAGGCATACTTCAGGAACAGCAAAATCTCCCCAAACTTTATTCACATAGGATTCCATTGCCTTAAATTTTACAGTTAGCCCCATAACCTGACCAATAAAAGAAGTTTCTCACATGGTACTTCCCTCAAGCCATTCATCCTCTTCAAAAATTACTGAATCTATAATATCAGGTTTCACATAATTCAGATTAAAGCCACTGCCAGATTTTCGATTATCAGCAAAAAGACTTAGCCCGCTTTTTTTAATCGCAGGTTCTGGTGGAGGATCCTTTTTAGACTCAAGCTGAGAATCAAGAATTTTATCCTCTGAAGTTCTCTTAGACTCAAGAGGGGGGAAATCAAGGTTCTTTTCCCCAGAACAACCCGCACCGAAACTTCCTTGTGGATAACTAGTCCCAGATTTTGATATTCTAGAATTATTTCCCAAAGATTCCAATGGAACAGAGCAAGAAATCAAAGGCGAATTTAGATTACTAGAGATTATAGGATCTAAAGCTTTCTCAGTCATTTTCAAAGAGGGATTTGGGGATGTATTAACCAAATCAAGTTCATCAGCCCAAGAAATTCGTGAAGAACTACTAGCGCCATGGCTATGATTCAAGAAATTACCTCCCTGCTTCAGATCAGAATTCACTGAGAATTTCTTTGAATTGAGGATTTCCTCCATCATCAAGTTCACCAGCCTAACTATTTCTCATTTGTTTTTTGCGGATGTCAGTTTGTTGTCTAGAAAGCTTCAACCAGAGAGTGTGATGTGATCCTGGAGTTCTCAAGGATATATGAGTTGGCTCCAGGTCAGGAGATTAATGTTGACAAGTTAGTTTTGCATTTTAGTAGAAGCATCACGGATATAGTAAGAGAGGAGATTCGGGCACAGATGGGGTTCACAATTTAGTTTGGCTTGACAAGTATTTGGGGTTACCCGCAACGATTGGGCACTCTTAAAAAAAGATGTTTAGGTCTATTCTAAAGATAGTGAGAGAGAAATTGAAGGGAGAAATGCTCGTCAAGAGAGGGCAATGATTTCTTATCAAATGCATGGCGCAGGCAATTTTGATAAGTACAATGAATGCTTTTCTTTTACCGAATTCTTTTTGTGAGGATATCTAGAAACTGATTAGAGGCTTTTGGTGGGATCAGAAGGCAAATGAGAAAAATCTACACTAATTATCATAGGATAGTCTTTGTTCTTCTAATAATAATGGCGGGTTGGGTTTCTGAGACCAAGGGGCTTTTAATAGTTCTTTACTAGCTAAAAAAATTGGCATTTACTGCAAGTGGGTGATTCTCACTTTTACTGGGTCTTTCACTATAAATACTTCTGCCACTCTTCATTTGCTGCAGCCTCAATGGGTAATCTTCATATATTTGGAGAAGTATCATGACGGGAAAGAAGGTTCTTGATAAAAGCTAGTTTTGGAGAGTGGGTAACGTTGAATCTATTCGGATTTAGGATGATAGATGGATTTCTTCAAACCCTAATTTTCAAGTCTGCTCTCCGAATGTAGTTAGTGTTTGGAGGGTATGTGATCTTATTCTTCCAAATCTCAGGTAGGACTATCATCTTATAAATTCTATTTTTTTTCTCATTTTGAAGCTTCAGCTATTCCTAGCATTCTTTTGGGGCAATATAATTACGAAGATGGAATTGTTTGGAATATGGAGAAAAATAGATGTTTACTGTGAAATATGATTCTACTTATAGCACAAATGAAACTTAATTAAGTTAGGGTTTATAAGTGTTTAAAAAAAATATGATTACTAGTGTTGTTCAAATGAATTAACATGTAGTTGAGTTAGGGTTTTCAGAATTGACCTCGTTTATTTTTTTTATCATAAATTAGGGTTTTAAACTAAATTCAACAATAAATAATAATAAAATTAAAAAATCTAAAGCTTAGTAGAAAAATCATACCTTTTAAGCAGATAAGCAACGGACACGCCGGTGGTCACGGTTGGCCTGCTGGAAAACTGGAGAAGAGGGGAGGGGCGGGGGAGGGGGA
>BQKN01060075.1:0-12030 GCA_022839385.1 Asparagus kiusianus
TTTTTTTTTATCCCACTTTCCATTTTGACTAATGAAGAAGTGTAACTATAGGACCAAGCGCTGTGCCTGATACCACCATAGCTTCGGGCGTTTTCCCACCTCCGCCGAGTGGTACGACTGATTTGCCCACGGGGGTTGATATACCCTCCATGACCAATCCTGTCGTTACTTTGGAGTCTGTCGGACCTCAACCCGAGGGGACTTCCGCCGGCATAGGTATACCTCGAACTTCCCCTTCGGGTTTTCTGATTGTATTTGATAGTCCCTTAGCTCTCTATATCGCTGCTTGCAGGACTTCGATCTTCTCTATACGAGCGTGTCCACGCTCTTTTGGTCGATACCGATCCAGACAGAGACGTTTTCCGTATGGATCTTGGCTTTTTCACGGCCTTTTATAACGGCATGATCGAGAAGCTTCTTCACAGAGAGTACTGTTTCGATCAGTTCAGGCGTTCTTTTTCTCGCCACATAATGATGATGAGGGAAGAAGGACACCCGGAGTTGGTCGATTCTTTCACTGCCGAATTCGCTATTCTGGAGTCAGAGATCCGAGAGCTGAGGGAGTTGAAGGCTGGTGGAGCTTCCTCTTTTGTATCTTCTCAGATGGAGGATAGGCTAACGCAATGGCATGACCTGAGATCTTCCATCGGCAGCGAGCTTCGATCACGTGAGAATTCTGTTGCGCAGCTGATGGCTACCTTGGCGAAGAAGGACGCCAGCAGAGCCGAGTTACTCAGCTCCCTGGATTCCACCCGTGAAGAGATAGCTAGGCTGAAGGAGGCCTTGGGGCGCGCCGAAGAGTCCGCTACTATTATCGCCGAGGACCTGGCTGGATTAGAGCGTTCTCGTGAATGGACGCTCGATAAGCTGGGATCGACACAGGAGGGATTGATGAAGCTGCAAAGTGAAGCCGCGGAGGTCTTAAGCAGTTCCGAAGACTCTGTCCGAACTAGCCTGCAGGCAGAACTTGAGCAGGGCTACATGGACCGGCTCTCTAGTTTAGAGTCCCATGTTCTTAGCCGTCAGTTGCCTTCGGGCTAACGAACTTGTTGTTGTATGCTTTTGGCTTGATCTATTACTAGAGACTCCGCATTTGCTTCTTTCACAGGATTTTTGGTACACCCCCAGCCCTCAATGCTATGACTTTGAACACATAGACTTCACCGTTTCTTATAGGGAAAAGGGCACCCCGCACCGCGTATTAGGCGATGACTTATCCCTTCTTAGGATTCGGGATAAAATTCCTCAGGTTTAGACCCTGGTGTCTTCTTTAATCGGTAAAAGACTAAACCGGCTATACGTGTTAGGTATAGACTTTGGGGTTTTTGGCAAACCCCCAGCCTTCAACGGGTTTGATGTGCCTTTACCGATTACCGTTTGAATCGGGCTAGCATGCGAATTGTCTAGATCCGTTCCGCATGTAACGTTGTGCTAAGAGAGTGAACTTTCTTAGACTTTGTGTTGTGATGACGAAGGGTATCCCGTACCGCCCCGTGCACAAAGTGCGCGGACTGGAAGTTTGGGATTGTGTCTTTTGAAAGACAAACTGAGAGAGGAAGAATTTTATATTCTATCTCATAGCACTGGAGAGGAAGAATTTTATATTCTATCTCCAGCTGGAAAGGAGACTCGAGGTGGGATCCCCACCCCCAGAATCCGAAAGGCTCAAATGACCCTAACTTTTATAGGATTGGTCATCTGAATCTGAAGAGGAAGAATTTTATATTCTATCTTCAGCAGGAAAGGAAACTCGAGGTGGGATCTCCACCTCCAGGATCCGAAGGATGAAACTAGGAGTGGGATCTCCACACCGAGAATCGAAAGGTTCAAACGACCGTACCTTTTATAGGTTTGGTCATTTGAATCTGAAGAGGAAGAATTTTATATTCTATCTTCAGCAGGAAAGGAAACTCGAGGTAGGATCTCCACCTCCAAGATCCGAAGGATGAAACTAGGAGTGGGATCTCCACACCGAGAATCGAAAGGTTCAAACGACCGTACCTTTTATAGGTTTGGTCACTTGAATCCGAAGAAGCCCGATTTCTACCCTAACTTTTATAGGTTTGGTGGAAAAAGGAGCAAAAGCAACTTTTCGTTCATCGAAAAGTGGTGACTCGGTCTCAGTCTTGGCTAGGGTAAGCTTGACTAAGTGAGAGTAGAGGAACAACCCTAACTTTTATAGGTTTGGTTGTCCGGATTGAAAGTGGACCTCTCGTTCCTGGGAGGAATCGAGAGGGGATTTTGGTTGTGTCCCTAACTGTAGGAAGGTTTGACCAAGTGGAAAGTTTGAGAACGATCATAACCGTAAGAAGGTTTGATCGCTCGATTTGTGGACCTCTCGTTCATTGGAGGAATCGAGAGGGGAATTTGGCTTTGGTCCTAACTTTTATAGGTCTGACCTGAAAGCAAAGAGAGTGGCGTACGGGCGGCAATGGGAACGCCAACTCGTATTATCACTCAAAAGGGAGACTTCAATGTTAAGTGATTAGTACCTAACATGTCGAGTCTGAGAATTGCCAATGACTGGCAGGTAGGAATTTTGGTGGATTCGCTGTCAATTGATTTGATCAGCGAATAGCTTGGTGAGGGAAGATTAATCCATCGAATGATCAGATCTCATCTCACAAAAGGTAACTCATGAGAGTTAGAGTCCGACAAACAAGAACATTCGGAATTCGAATGTGGATTTCTTGTTCATCTCTCTTACAGCGACCGGGTTATCCCTAAGAATATCCCAATGCGGTATTCTTCCGGGAACTTCCCGGTACATCAATTTTTTTTTTCTGAAGATACTAGGGATAGTATCTTTTCAGGAACTTACCATTTATTGGCATCATAAGCCGGTCACCGTCCTTGGTGACTAAGCGATATGCGCCGTTCGAGTAAACTGTTTCTACTACGAACGGTCCTTCCCATTTGGGTTCAAACTTGCCTTTCTTCTTGGAGTTAAGGATCATAGGACATCTTTCAGTCAAGACCAAATCCCCTTCCTTAAAACTCCTTTGTCGAACCTTTTTGTCGAAGGCTCGAGAAATTCTGGCTTGGTAAAACTCAATATGCTGTTGAGATTCCAGGCGCTTTTCATCGAGCATCTCGAGTTCTTCGAGGCGTTTCTGATGTTGTTCTTCGGTCGTCATCTGGGTTGCAAGAGCGATCCGAAGAGATGGAATTTGGATTTCCAAAGGTAGAACGGCTTCACATCCGTACACCAATGAATATGGGGTTGCGCCGGTCGGTGTACGCACTGTAGTACGATAAGCCCATAGAGCCGCGCCGAGCTTGTCATCCCAATCCCTCTTGTTATTCTTCACAAGTTTTGACAAGAGCTTTATGATAGTCTTGTTGAAGGCTTCAGCTAATCCGTTTGCTGTGGGATTGTAAGCCGTTGATGAGATGTCCTGAATTTTGAACTTTTCGCAGAACCTTATGAAGGCGTTACTGACAAATTGAGGACCATTGTCATATATGATTCGTCTTGGAACACCATGCCTGTAGATGATATGGTGCTTGATGAATGCAATGACGTTACTCGTTTTAACTTCTCTGAGTGGAACTGCTTCAGCCCATTTGGAGAAGTAATCGGTAATTGCCAGGATGAACCGGTCACCTTTGACTGAAGGAGGATTTATAGGACCAACAATGTTCATTCCCCAAGTCTCGAACGGCCATGACGTAACCGAAGGATGCAGATGCTCCGGAGGTTGGTGCATATAATTCGCGTGTACTTGACACGCGTGACACTTTCGGGCGTATGTGATTGCATCGCTCATCATGAAAGGCCAAAAATATCTCATTCTTCTGATGCGATCATAAAGCTTGGGACCAGGTTGGTGCGCGCCGCACTCTCCTTCATGTGCCTCTCTAAGCACTTCTTCAGCTTCTTTGGTTGATAAGCAACGTGCTAGCAACCCATCGTACCCCCTGCGATATAGCGTTCGATTCTCAGTATTATAGTAGAATCTTGGAGCTCTTCGTCTGATTGACTCTCTCTCCTTCACATCTTCTGGCAAGATTCCATGCAAGACGTAGTCGATGATGGGGAAATGTCAATCCCGGGCTTCGAATTCAGCCTGAGTTGTGTGCACCTCCTGGACCTCTTCTTCCCTGCCATCTTCATCGTAAAGCGGCACTAAGAGTTGGTGAGTTCTTACCGTAACAAACTGCTCTGTTCCGGGAGGCTGTGCCAGAGATACCGCTAAAGCCGCTAACGCATCTGCGTAGGTGTTCTGTAACCGTGGAACGTGCTCGATGAAGAATCCTTCAAACGATTCCGCTAGTTCCACCGCCATCTTGTGATATGGGATTAAATCCTGACTTCGGACTTCATACTCCCCTTGGACTTGTTTAACTATTAGTTGAGAATCGCCGAAACCTTCGAGATACTCAACCCCCAGCTCTTTAGCGAAATTGAGCCCTATAATCAGTGCGTTATACTCTGCTACATTATTCGAGCATGGCTCGGTTAATGAGTAGGCTCGAGGCATCACATGTTTTCCTGGGGAAACTAAGATAACTCCAACTCCGGAGGAGACTTTAGAACATCCGGGAGTACCTGTGACAAGAGCCGCTCGGGAAGCGCCATCGAAGTACAAACGCCACACTTGTTGGTGCGAAGTTGCGTTGACTTTGTGGGTTTCATCAGGTAGGTCGTCATATATCTCGGTGGTATCCGTAGTTGGATTAGCCGCCAGGAGATCACAGATGGCCTGCCCTTTTACTGACTTCTGCTGTTTGAAGTGCAGATCGTATTGGGACAAGAGTAAAGCTCATTTTGCTAACCGCTAATTCATGGAAGCTGGTTGAGTCATGAACACTCGGACTGGGTTAACTTTGGAGATAATATAGATGGTCTGTCCAACCAAGTAATGCCGCATCTTCTGGATGGCGAACACTAAGGCGAGGCATTCCCTCTCAATCATGGGATATCGAGATTCCGCGCCCACCATAGTTCGGCTTAAATAATATACTGCTTGCTCGTGACCGTTATCGTCATCTTGTGCAAGCAATGCACTTAATGAGTGGCTCGTTGCCTTGACATAAATCAAGAACGGTTTGCCCGATTTCGGTGCAACGAGTATGGGAGGTTTCGAGAGATATTCTTTAATACTCTCGAATGCCTTTTGACAAGCATCGTCCCATACGAATGACACGCCCTTCTTTGTGAGCCTGGAGAACGGTTGGCATTTCCCCGAAAGGTTCGAGATAAACCGACGGATATAAGCCAATCGCCCTTGTAGTCCTCTGAGCTCTTTGAGGTTTCTCGGAGGTTGTAATTCATTGATCGCCTTTACTTTATCCGGATCAATGTGAATACCTTTGGTGGTGACGACGAATCCCAGGAATTTACCACTGGACATTCCGAGGAAAGACTTGGTGGGATTCATCTTCAATTGATGAGCTCGCATCAAGTCGAACATGGTCTTCAAGTCCTTAATGTGATCTTTCTTATCACGACTTTTCACGACCATGTCATCTGCGTAGCATTCGACAGTCTTTCGGAGATGCTCCTGAAAGATCTTCGACATAGCTCGCTGATATGTAGCACCTGCATTCTTCAAGCCGAAGGGCATGACTGTGTAGCAGAATACGCCGAGAGGCGTTCTAAATGCAGTATGCTTTTCATCATCTGGATGCATCTTTATCTGGTTATAACCAGAGAAACCATCCATAAAGGACATCCTCTTGAACCCGCACGTGTTGTCGATGATAACATCCGTGATGGGAAGGGGAAAATCATCTTTTGGGCAAGCAGCATTGAGGTCCCTGAAATCGATGCATATCCTGATCTTCCCGTTCTTCTTAAGGACCGGGATAATATTGGCGAGCCATTCTGGATGTTGCTCTTCTCTAATGAATCCTGAGTCGACGAGCTTTTTAACCTCAGCTTCGATCGCCTCCATTATTTGCGGACGAAACCGTCTTTGTTGTTGTTTGACTGGTTTGACATCCGGCTTAATGTTGAGACGATGCACTGCTACATTTGGATCGAGCCCTGGCATGTCTTCATAATTCCAGGCGAACACATCGATGTACTCCCGGATAAGAGAGATTAACTCTTCTTTCTCCTCAGGTAGGAGACTGTCGCTAATGAATATCGGCTTTGGATTTTCCTCGCTTCCCATATTCACTTGGACTACTTGATCTTCGGTAGGAGGTTCTCTCTGTTCGAACCTATCACCGTACTGCATGCTTAAGTGATGAACCCACGGATCTTCCCATGTTGGCACCTGGTCATCCTCTTCTATCGTCGATGGATCAACCATGACCATGTTCGACATTAGCTTTTTAAACATTTCGCCAAGACTGGCGTCGGAATCCCAAGCCAAAGAGTCGGAAGAGTATCCTTTTCTAGCCTTGTTAGCAATTTGATCGATGATTTGCCAGCAACACTCGTCGTCGGATGAGGAGACGTAGCCTAGGCCTCTTTTGTGGCGATAATAGTCATCGGGTTTCCCCTTTGGTACATAGGCCATCCGAGGTGGAACTCGCGGACCTCGACCAAAGTAAAGACCCTCTCCGAGCTTGAAGTCATATCCCTGCTTTTCCATCATACTGCGTGCTTTCGCATCATATCTGAATAGATGTGGAGTAGGTTTATCGTCTTCGTCTTCCTCTTCCAAGAAGTGGTCGGGTATCGGAGATTTTCTTCCTTTGCCGTAGACGACCTCCTTCCCACCCCCAATCCCTGCGGGGATGACAAGCGTTGTTCCGCACGGGTCGTGTACCTGCTTTATGCAAAATGACTGAAGAGGCATATACAAATCAGGGTTATCATAGAGTTCTTTAGTGACATTATCGAGACACATCGAGTACTCTAAATCATCGTTTATTGATAGTTCTTCGGCAAGTTGCCAATTACAACTATTCTCCAATGATTTATCATCGTCAAGATTGATTACAATGGGTATAATATCATTAAGAACAAAACCACCATCGTAATCAAGCCCGGCTTCGGTATCAGCTTCATCACCGCTGTCCGTCCCCTGGGCCGATGGTTCAGTATCGGATTCAGCACTGTATAAAAGGGAATCGGTGAAATAGTTCTCCAATCCCTTAAACGGTTGCTTATCCGCGACCACCGTCTTAACTTCATTATTTGTGCCTACATATTTGAGGCATTGATGCAGAGTTGACGGGACTATAAGGTTACCGTGGATCCAAGGTCGACCCAACAGTAAGTTATAGGATGTTTTCGCGTCAATCACATAGCAAGTAACTTCCGACTTCAAATCCCCGATCTGGCACTTGATTCGGATCTTTCCCAGGGGTCTGGACCCGCTGGTGTTGAATCCATAAATCGTCGTGCCAGTGGAGGCTAATTTGCTAGTCGGGATCCCGAGATGATGCATCAATCGGAATGGCATGATGCTAACAGCGGAACCCGGATCGACTTGGATCCGGTTGACCATGCTGGAGCCAATGTGCCCGGTGAAATACAAGGGCCTATCATGCTTTGAGTTCTTCGTCTGCATATCTTCTTTGGTGAATGAGATGCAGGGAAAATGATGCGCTGCGAGATTGCAGTGCTGAACTGACGACTCCGGTTCCTCAGGAGATGGTTTGATCCGAGTCAGGAAGGCTTCAGAATCGCTCAAGGCCTCCTGTAATGCTTTCCTTGTATCCTTTGACAGACGCAGCAACTCGTATAGGGTTATCCGAGCCGGGATGTTAGCCAACTGCGCCATGATATCGAAATAGGGTGGAGAGCTTGCATTTCCCGGTTTGTCTCTCCCAATCGGATGATTGAATCGAGACTGCCTCGGGTTTTGAGCTTCTTGTCGTACAGGCTCTTTCCCTTTCTCCTTTTGCGGGACTTTCTCCGTAGCTACCGGCGTTGGGGGAGTTGCTGCAATCCCCAGTTCTGCCAGCGTCTTGGAAGGTGGGGTTTTGGTGCCCAATAGCTCGGAAGCATCCGGGTACTTGTAGTGATATTCGTTCCCGCTTCGGGTTGCGAAGGCCTCCTGTTCGTCTTCAGAGAGCGGGAAGGTCGGAATTCGGTCGTCTTCTTCCCCTGGAATAGCAGAAGCTCCATAACAAGATTTACCCTTTCGTTTCGACCTTTTCTTGGAAGAAGTCCCAGTCCATTGTTCATTTGTGATCAAGTCCGGATGAACCCACAGAATCTCGCCGTTCGGGGCCGTGTGTGGCACGAGCCCTTTCTGGCGTTGTTTGTGAGGATCATCATTCACCGTCTTCACTGCTGCATTGATTACTGGCTCATGTTGGAACCAGCTCGAGGGAACAGACCCGAAGCTGATGGATACTGTATTCGCACCCACATTCTTCTCCTTGGGTTGCTTCATAGTGATAACCCCAACATCGATTAGAGCTTGAATTTTATCTTTGAGAGCGTAGCATACCTTGGTAGGATGGTGCACCGCTCGGTGAAATGCGCAGTATTTTGGATCATTGACTCTCTTGGCATCTTCTTGATCCTGAATCGGAGGCAACTTGATCTTGTTGTTCTCGACGAGGTATTTGAAAATACCGAGAACTTCATCCTCCTTGAATGAATAGACCTTGGGGAACTTCGGCTCCGCGGCCTTTTGCTTCTGGGGCTGTTGTTGCCACCTTGATTGTTGAGGCGCCTTCTGTTGCTGCTGTTGCGGCTGTGCTTGCACCTCAAATATTTGGTTTGCGTTCACCGCATTCGCATGCGCCTTTCCTTTGCCCTTAGGGACAAAGTTTTGCGGTGGAGCGTTACCTGTGATTTGCCCTCTTTCGGCCTTCTTCCTTTTGAGGAATCGCTCGGCTCTTTCTCCCCGCACCTTCAGGTCCTTCCAAGTCTTTGGTGGCGCCATTCACATGGCTTCGAGGACATCCAGCGTCAGATTGTTGTGGCAAGTTTTGAGGATAAAATCCTCACTGACTGGGTCCCTACAGTTCATTGCTTTATTTCGGAATCTTTTCACGAAATTTTCGACCGTCTCGCCATTCTTCTGCTTTTCGTCGAATAGCGTGCCGATCGAAATTTCGGTGTCATCATCAAAGAAATTTGTTAAGAACATATCCTCCATGTCGTCCCAGCTGCTGATACTTCCGGGCTTGAGACGGCGATACCAATCGAAGGCTGCTCCGCGAAGAGTGCCGACGAATGACCGTACCATAAGAGGCTCATTTCCAGAAATGATTCCTAAATGAGACTTGAAATATATCAAGTGTTGGGTAGGGGAACCCTTCCCATCAAACAGCGTAAAGTTAATTAAATTAAACTTTACCGGATATGGGATTGATTCCCACTCCCTTGGGTAGGGACATGGTATACCGGACCTCTTTACTTCTTGAGCGTTCATCAACGCGTTGATTTTGCTCTCCAAGTCCTTCATCTTCTTGTCCTCACTCGTATCTGCCTTCGAGTGGCCTTGGGAAGAGGTGACGTGGTCCTTTTTCGCGTTATCATCTGCGGGACCACCCCCATTGTCGTTGTTGTCAGGAGGGATATTGACGTTATCTCCTTCCCGCTCATTCTCATCTTGATTGCGTTGATTAGGCTCTGCTTGGTAAACCGTCAGCGCCGCAATTTGTTGGTCGTGCATCTCTCTCATTCGTTGCATGGCCATCTCCATCTCGAACTTGAAGCTCTCCTTCTGCTTAGCCAGGGCCTCTTCAAGTATCTTAGTTACCTGTTCAGCACTAATCATAAGCGATTCATAAGGTTGCCCCGCACTCAAAGCCGTGTCATCAGACGCTATAGCCGAGCAAGAATCTGAATCAGCATCCGACTCCTCTTCTTCTAGAGAAAGCCCCTTTTGTACTCTTTGGTAATTCTTCCGGCCATTGGTTCCTGGTGGCAACCGCGTCATGCATCGGGATACCTCGGCAAGCTGATCCAGGTTGAAATATCTGGTTGATTTCCCCCTGCCGGCCATGTTAGCCGACACTCTTAGATATTCGTCTTCTTGGCGGACGAATTTCTTCTTGTGGAAACGCCTTGGCTTAGAAATTCTTTCGAACACCGAGACTCTCCTTGGGGTTCCATCACAGCAGCATTCTGATAGCACCGCCTTGATTATGTTGGCGCACGGGCAGCGAGACTCCATGTCCTGCACATATCTCTTCCGAGATTTTTCCATACCCCCAGCTCTATAGTACAACTCATCAGTTTGATAACTGGAGCAACCTATAGAGTGTTGGCATGTGTTCCCCGGTATAACACCATCATCATCAGATGAGTGTGCTTCCCTTTGGGAATACGATGCTTTTCTAGCTTTTTCAAAAGTGGCCCGTTCAAGTTTACGCTTTTGTGAGCGTAGAAACTGAACGGGCTCTTGTACTTCGACTCGCAACCCAATGCGGTCGGTGATAGGGGCTTTCCCTTTGTCATCTTTCTTAGGGGGATTGGTATGACCCCCAGTTTGATTTGTAACTTGGGGACCTTTCAATGGTCCCAGTCGTTCTTTAACAGGTACTCTACCTCGGTTCTCAGGTAAAGGACCGAGGCGACCTATCAAAGGAACTTGGGATCTTGAATGATCCCCGTTCTTACCTGGCCCCGTTGAAGGTGCCGGAACAGGAATAATGACATCTGGTTTGGAGGAATTTTGGGCGATAAGTCCACCCATCTTTGTCGGAGGTGCTGGTTTCGACTTGGGTACCCACACCAACTTGTTTGTAGGCAGCTTTTTAACCGCCGTTTCTTTCTGCATCTCCTCTGCCTTCTTTAGGAGGAGTCGGGCATGTGCGAGCAACGCCCGACGCTTCTTGATTCGCTCCTCGAGGGTGGAGCGATTCCTCTTGATACGAACCCATTCGTTCGTTTCTGTTTTAGAGGAGGAGTTGGTGGTTTGCCGTTGTTGTTCTCGGCGGTACCTGGACTTTAGATCCTCATTGTAGCGGATCCCGTCCATTGATTCAGCAGTTTTGGCTTGTTGTAGGGCGAGGCGTTGACGCCGTCTTTGGCGAGCCCTCTTTGACAGAACTGGAGCAGCATCATCAATCGCCTTTGTGGCGGACGGGATAGCTGGATCTGTAGCCTCGACCACACTGAACGACGCGGGGACGTTGTGTGGTGCGAGTGTTGCAGCGGCGGGATCTTGGATTGAGGAGTTCGAGATCCCACGAGCCCTTTTGGGAGATTGAGTCTTCCCACGCCTGTTTGGAGAGGCGGATCTGGAGGAGGAGGAAGAGAGGTACTCTTCAAACTTCTGCTGATCGAACTCATATTCGATCTCTTCATTCACCCGGATCTTGAAGGCCGGTTGCGTCACGACGATCTCGGCAGCGAGATCGGCGGCTCCCACTGTGGTCGCCAGCTTGTTTCCGTCAAAAGTTGCTGTTTTCATTGCTTTCGAATCTGTTACAACTTTAAGCGTTACAACAAAAATCGAACGAGATAAAAAGTCGATCTTTTTATAAGATCTCCTTGTGCAATAAAACAAAGATTACAACTTTTATCGAAAATAAACACAAGATCCCGTTTTGGTGCGGTCTTGCTTGCGTGGGTCTTTAGCCTGTGACGGGGACGTAGATATCCGTGGACCACCGGGCAATCAGATCTGATCCGATAAAATTAGGCAGAGTTTCGTCTATCCGCGGAGGGATATAGAAACAGAACTTCATCGATCCGCGTGAGATCTAGAAGTTTGAAGCGTCTATCTCGGATAAAGCGAGATATTAGCTCTTCTTAGTATTACCTGCGAAGGGGAACACTAAGGAACGGGTGATGAAGGCTGATGAAGACCGGTCACTCCTCACTCCGGCAGGGCTTCGCCGCTCCTCTCCTAAATTTCAGATCTCAAGGATAAAGCTCAAGATCTAAAATTTTCTCCAAGCTTCAAAGCTCTAGCCTTTTTCTCCTCAAAATTCCGCCCCTTGAAATGAAGGCCTAGGGGTCCTATTTATAGGCAAGAGGAGACCTAGGGGCTGCCATAACAAATCTTATCTGTAAAAAAGCCTTGAGACGCCTCCGTGTCCGTGTAACAAACTTGAGACGCCTCCGTGTCCGTGTAACAAACTTGAGACGCCTCCGTGTCCGTGAAAAATTCTCAAGACACCTCTAGGGCGTGAAAAATGCTCAAGACACCTCTAGGG